>CM041776.1:45335289-45481262 GCA_023374045.1 Limonium bicolor | reverse complement strand
ATTCTAATACTATTGCGCGTGAGTGAAGAGGTGAATAAGGTCTTGTTTGACCTTAAAATGTTTAAGGAATGGTTTTAATAAATTTTATAACTAATTAAACAAGCATAAATGTCAAATTTAAGACATTATGTGGAAGTTTGGTAAAAATGAAAATTATATGGTGAGGCCGAAAATTTATATGTATTTTGGGACATTTATGTGTAATTTATTTTGCAAGCCAATGATTGTAATAAGGCCATGTATTTTAGGCCATTTTATTTTGCATTTACAAGTTTTTATTTAAGTTTAGGTGATATTCTATTATTACCGAAAGAAGTGGGTCTTAGATGTAATTAAATTAAATTTGGGGGCTTTAGAATAATAAGGCCGAAATTAGAGTTAAAAAGGAGTTAAAATAAAGTTTATAAGATTTTATAAGTTTTGGGGTTAAATGGTAATTTTTGAAAAGTATGGGTACAAACCGTTAATAAAGGAAATTAATGGTCAAGGAAATATTAAGGTGGTCAACCTTGACCATATGATAGGTTTTGACCAAATTAGATAAGTTAAATAACTTATTTGAGGTGTTATAATAAGATAAGTATCTTGAGGTAATGTTTTCATAACATATGTGTAAATATGTTATTACCGAAAATAAAGGGTGTAAAATGGTATTTTAAACACTCATGGGCTATTAGGAATTTTTTTTAGGAATTTATTTGGTGGATTTTGGAATTAAAATGAACTATATATGTATAATATATAGTTATTATGTCATTATGACACCTTCGAGAAATATAGATGGTGGAATGGAAAAACCAAGAGTATATGGGTTAATAAGGATATTTATAACCCTTTGTGGAATTTGGAGACTTTTAGAATTGTATAAGAGTATTTAATGATATATGCGTATATATATGGTTTAATGATATTATAAAACTATATGTTATAAGTAGGGCCAAATGGCAATTATAAAACAGCACAAGGGCTGTTCGAATTTACAAAAAATAACCATAGGTTATGCTCTTTTAAGTTAGAAATGTTATATTAAATGGAATATATACATGGTATGATTTAAGGGTGATTTTGTAAATTAAGGAAACTATGGTTTATGGAAAAGATAAGATTTTCTTATGGTGCCTAAGACACAATAATAAATAGTTTTGTATAAAAACTATAGGTTATAAGTTAAGGAAATAAAATATCATATCAAATGATATTAGAATATGGTATAACATTACATAAGGTTATGTGGTCAAACGGAATTTAAATAAATTAAGGGCTATACCGAGTTAATAAGAGTTGGAAAATGAATTTTAGACTAAGGTCTATAATGTTATAAATGTATAACAATTATATGGTTTAGATGGATAAATATAAGGAAGGGTACTCACATAAAATATGTGACAAACTAAAATGAATGGGATTTTAAACTAAGGTATTTATGGAATAAACCTTAGGAGTTGTAAATGTACAACATAAATGTTACATAATATTAGGATAACAATCTTAATATAAGTTGTACAATACAATACAACTAATGGGAATAATCATCTAACATAAGATAAAAATGTAACATAGGATATAAGAGTTTATTAAACTCATGGGAATTACCTACGTGGTAAATATATACATACACAAGGATAATGTATATAAGGTGGATATATATATTGGTTGGAAACCATATGATTTAATGGTGGTGGTTATTAAAAATATATATATATATATTATATATATATAAGTTATGAGTTTTGGATACAATACAAAAAAAATAATAATGTCTACATCATGCATGAATACATGCAACTATAGGTATGTACCTAAGCTAGATGGTGGACAAGATAAAAAGAAATACAACGAATAAATATTATGACATACGCGTTTAAGTAACAAAACCGACTGTTTTAGAGAAACCCGTAACGAACAACTGTAGAACAGGGTGAACTGTCGGGGTTACTTATTATTCGGAAGTACCGGATGTAGTTAGTCATGGAGACTGACTTATAGTTTATTACCGTTTAGATTGTACTTCTGACAAGACGCTCGACGAGCTAGCGGACTACACGGAGCATAGGATCTTGCTGATTCATACTCCACCGTAATACAATCAGGTGAACGGTATGTTAAAGGGTTTGAACCGAGTTGTCCTAAGGTTGCTCCTTGGGCTCGGATTTGGTTGATATAACTTGTATGTTGTTATGTGTCTCGGATTGTCTCTGAGGGCTTCCTCAGTTCAGACTTCTGTGTGATCTGTGATAAGATTGTTTGTCTGAATGTGACAATTAATATGCATGAATTGTATATTTATAGCTGCTTATTATTTACTGTTGTGGAGTTAACAGTATGGTTCGTATATATGAACCTATATAAAAACGAACTAGCGGCTATGGTGCTATCTTATGAAACATAAGGAACATCAGAAAAACGTTGTAGCACTAAGATAATAAGATATACATGTTATCTGAGACTTTATACGGAGCATTGGCCTTTCGATACGCCGCTCTCATATCTAACACTGGATCCCGAGTTTACAGACTCCGGATTGGACTAATGACCTTAGTCTGCTGTGTTAGAAAATTTGGTAATGCGATGCGATGGTATAATTAATTAATTAATGGAATGGAATAAAGCCAAGAGGATGTGGCTCTTGGTGCGCGCTGTATCACAAAAACGATACCAGGATGTCCGCGTACGGGTCCGTAAGTATCAAGAAAATTTCCCGTGAGCTAGAATGGCTCGTTGGTCGGAGACTCTACCGTTGGAGTGGCTACTGCCGTGGGTGACCCGCCATAATATATGGGTAACTAGAGACATGTCGTTTTAACGAGACATTGTCCTAGGTATAACTGAACAACTAAAACAATTGACTTATACAGTGGCGGACAATACCATGGACGAGACTTAATACTTGTTTATTAATCTCGTTGTTTCGCTTTGTTGTTCATTGGTTATACTGTGGTTATTTTATTGTGTGTTTGATGGTTGGATGAGCCTACAAGGCCAAGGTAATTAAATATGAACACTGTACGCTACGGCGAATGTACATTGTTACATTACATTGTTATTGTTCGATACTGAAATACCCCAAACCTTTATTGTGGGTTAAATATCAAATTATGGTATGTAAAGGCTAAAAAGTGCATTAGTAACATCAGTGAACATTTAAACCATAATAAGCAATAAAGCATTAAGACCAGTTGAGCAAAAACAGCTCTAAGCCATGAGTGAACTTGTTAGGACCCAAAGAGCCTACCAAGACTTAATAACATTTAATTATGATTTTATAAGGCTAATTAAGTCCTTAGGAAACTTTGGTAGACAATGAAACCAACAAAACAAGGTAATACCTTAAAGTCATATGAGCAAAATGTGCTCTAAGCTTGGGATAAATGTGTATAAGGCCTAATGGTCATACCTATGCCTTATTTATATGTAATGAACATATTAAATCAATTACTAAAGAAACCAAGCTTGAAAACAAGTTAAAACCAAAATGTGCTTTAGGAGTCTTAAAACACGTTTTTTGAAAAATTGTCTTGTAAATGAGTTTTTGAATGGCTAAATGTCCATCATTACTCTTTATTAACATGTGTACTATATAGTATCACATTTGGGTGGCCATATTGTGGGAAATCAAAAATTTCACTTCTATGTGCCTTAGTTTGTGAATAGTAACTTTTATAAGCTAGTTTGTAACATATAATGTTATAAGTAATTAAATTGGTCAACAAAGACTAGTATACCCTCCTAGGCATAATGGTGGCCGGTTTTTGTATGTGAGTCCACCAGTTGTAAAAGAAATCAAATAAGTAAAGTAAACTTAAAGTAAAGTACTATTTTGCTTTATAACATAAATATCTCCAAAAAGCAAACTCATCTTCTCATTTCCTTCTCTTCTTTCATTTCACACGGTCTTCACCTTCTCCTTTCCTCCATTTACGATTTGCAACAGCCCTCTCTTCTCCATCTTCATTTCCTTGCCAAATCCAACTCCATGCTCCAAATCAAATTCTAAGACCATATTTGTCTAGTTAGGTCAGCTCTACACTTCCACCTTTTCAAATCTTCAAGAGCTCAATTTTGGTGCCATGAAGAATCACCATTGATGGAGCTTGAATCTTGTATTTCTCACATTATTACTCTCTTTGCTTCTAGGTAAGGAAACTCAAAGAAAATCCATGTTTTCATGTTGTCCGAAATTCACCTCACCATGGTGTATTTATCTTGCTTGTTTTAGCTTCATTTGAATCTTCCAAGGGCTAGGAGAGTCCTCTCTTGATACTTATTCAAGTTTCTTCCAATTCCAAGGTAAAACAATTACCTTAATGTGTTAAAACAATATGTGTAACTAGGGTTTACAATGAGGAGAAGAAAACATAAAGCGTGAACTCATTATGTTGTTTGTATAATGTTTTAGAAGTTGACAAACAACCAAATACCCCACCGGTTTTACAAGGAAAACAAGAAAGAAGTTTGTGAGGAAAAAGGAGGTAAACAAACTATCTCAATGTAGTTTAAATGCCTTAGGAAAATGAGCTTGATTTGCTTAATAAAATACCTAAGGAGCCAATGGCAAATGAGCTAGTAAAATGCTCTCAAGGAGTTTATTAAAGGAATATGTATTGGTGTATGTATTTGCAGGTCAAAGGCATTATTTATGTGGGAAATTCAGTGTTTAAGGTATGCAATTTAAGGGCCTAAGAGCCATGTTATTTAAGGGCCTAAGTGCCAAGCAATTTAAGTTATGCACTATATTGTGATGTAGTGCTTAATGTGTGAAGCTTGTGTATAAAAATGTGTTTGGTGGATTTTAGGTGTTTTTGAATGAAATAAGGTAAAAAACTAAGTGTTTGGATGTGAGTATATACAGGAGAAGCTATGGCCAAATTTGGAAAAATGTGTGAGAAGTTCTAAGTGTTTTAAGTGGTTTTGGTGAACTAGGAAGTGTTATAGGTGAATAATGTTTACTTGAGAAGAAAACATGTGTTGAGGTGATTTAGAGTGATGCAAGGATTAGGTGTTATCTGGAAGTTCTAGGAATTCAATGTGTTTTGTGAATGTATTTAAAGTCTTGGAGGAGTTGTTTAAGGTTTAGTAAGGTTGGTGTTCGAGGAACAAGTGATGTTTAGGTATGATGTAAAAAGGAGATTTAGTTAGTAAGAAAAGAAGTTTGAGAGATGATGTTTAAGGTGTAGAAACACCTAGGTGAGTGGTCATTATAGTGAAATGCCACCTAGAAATCATAAGGAGAAAACATTGTAGTGTTAGGAATTTGTGGAATATAAGTAAAGGTTTAAGGAATTAGGAAAAAATAGTTTTTGTGAGTGTTTAAGAATATCCTAAGGGTGTGTTTGAAGTGCCAAATGATGTTAGAACACATTAAGAGGCCTTAGGAGAAGTTTGGTGAAGAATTGGTAAAGTTTGGGTAAGTTTAGAAGGCGACCGACCCAGGGGTCCGCCCCATTTTGGGTCGGTCGAGCCTCTGTTAGATTTAGGAATGTGTTCGGTAATGGTCCGACCCAAAAGGGTGGGTCGGACATGGGTCGGCTCGGTCAAGTTTCAAAGGAAGAAAATGTTCGCACATGGTCCGACCCAGTCGAGTGAGTCGGACGTGGTCGGACGGGCATGTTTATAAGGAAGTAAAAGGGTTCTGTAATGGCCGACCAGAAGGTGGGTCGGACGTGGGTCGGTCAGACCAAAAACATGGTTTAAGGTTATGAAATGTTATGTGATGATGGGGATTGGTAGGTAATGATATTATAAGGTTGTTAAGGACATGATAGTGAGTTTTAATGGTGATTAAGTGGGTGAAAGGTTGTAATAAAATGTGAAAGTAAAACAAGTTAAAATGTAAAGTTATTTAACCAAGTTAACGGGGAAAAGTTATAAGCGTTAGACTTTAAACAAACATATTACCCCAAGTTAATAAAACACATGTGATGTTAACAGTTGTTCGAGAATTGCTCTGGAACATAAGTGGGCGTGATAAAGTGGACTCCGGTGACAGGTATGGTTTTCTTGGCAACCTGTGTCCTACCGGATTACACCGGCTTGTATTCCAATGTGTTTTTCTGTATGTTTGCCACGTTATGAGATAAATCATGAAACGAGTTTACAGTCGTTATTGTTATTGTATGTTTACGTGCCGTACCGTAACCTCGAATGCGCTTGAAGGGCTAGTTAAACCACTATAGGTACGTAGGAGAACGTATCCGGTAACAACGTTTCCGACTTAAGGAACGTTCTAACCACGGCTATGCGTGAGTTGGATATGTGATGTTATGCGTGATGTTTGTATGTGAATGTATGACTCTCTCTTCCCTTGTGTATGTCTAATAAGACTTAACCCATGTTTGTGAATGTTTAATAAATTCAAAGTTGAACTTCTAACAAGTGCTAACGGGGGAGTGAGGAGTCCGGTCTGTTCCGCCACGCGTGGTGAGTATGGGGTCGTTGTCATAGCAGGTTCGATCCTCTCTGTATGTTATGGTTGTTTTCCAATTTGGTTCCCAACCTTCCCTTTAGCTTAACCAAGGCTATTACTGACTCACGTCGGGCCACAGGGGCATACTATTGTTATGTTTGTTTCGGTGTGCTTGGATCACTATATCCGAGACACCTTGTGTTAAGTTAGCCGTTCATTTAACGAGACGGTAACGAGTTATGTAACGAGCTTATCATGAGACTGGCAACAATCTCTAGGCTCACCAGTGTATTAGTGATGTTTGGGTCGGTACCTAAGAGGACCATTCCCGTTATGTTATGTATCTTTGTTGTGATGCAATCTATATTGCAGTGTTATGTGTGCACGTGGAAACGTGCAAAGTGTTGTTAAGTGTTGTTATGTAGTGTATGTTATATGTTTGTAAAATGGGGTGTGTGGATCATGGATATGATTCCCAGTTTGTGATAAGAGGCTTTTAAGGATAACCCGATTAAGGGTATGTGTGTCGTCTATTAAGGAAGTAGCTCCGTTGGAGGAGAAACACTCTAGGGATGATGAATACCAGGGTGACTTGTTAAGTAGGATTACTATCCGATTGTGAGCCCATTGAGGCGAAATGTTAGTGTTGTGTGTTATTGTCACATGCATGATTTAAATATAATCAACTGCATGCTAAGACGACAATTAGTTGTGCGTGGCCCGGTAGCATGTGGCTGCGGGATTACCATACCACAAGGTGCTGAGCCCCTTGGGGCCACCCCTTTCTCTTCTTTTCCTATTTCAGTACGAAGTGCTGGAAGCCGTTCGAGAGTAGACGGGTAGTCATTGTACATGGGTAAACTTTTAAGTTATGTATACGTTAGTGTAGTAAGACCGAATTGTTGTCGGCACCAGTTTATAATACTCGGTATAGTTGATAAGGTGTATGTTGTTGTGTGTTGTTAATGTAAAGGAATAACAATGTATAGTCGCTCGGGAATGTAGCCCATCAGACCGGTACAATGTTATGGATTAAGCCTTGTTAGCCACGTGGGTGGCTAACGCGTGTAACACCAACGAGTTAAGTATTGTGAAGAGGTTTGTATTTCCGCTCAGTTTATTGTAAGTTTGTAAATGTTGGATGGGGTGTTGCAAAAAGTGGTATCAGAGCGAAGTATCGCTCTGATGACTGAATTACCGAGCTTAGGAAGTACCGAGTTAGGATTTAAGTACCTTGGGTTAAGGGTTGAGTGATAGCGTGAGAAATACGCTAGTTAGGAACTACCATGAATACTGGAAACCTATATATCCATCCCACCCTCCACAATCCCTGTATATAACTTGGGGAAACAACGCCAGAGAGATGGAAGTCCACTCTTACTCGGGAATACCCGATCTGGCTGTTATTAAATACCTTTAGGGTAGGGAGAACCTGTCCACGGTAGATCCCGAAAATTGGGAATCCCGGAGACGGTCTCCATTTGAACAATGTTGACCACATTTCATAGCAATGAATGAAGGATCTTGTGTATTGGAGAATAGAATTTCCGGCAACCTGGGTCGACATGCAGAGCAGTCGAGAATAACCAGCTTGCAACGCACCTACGGTGCAACAGGCAAGAAATGGATTAATAACACCCGCGACAAGTGTCCTACGGAACCACAGTGATAAATAATACACCAACGGTATACCAAACCGACAAAGGAACTACAACGTAGTGCCCAAACAAGACAAGTCCCAGTAACCACACAATGCGTGGAACGGGCTATAAGGAGGATACAATACTAGACAAAGGGTCTCCCAGAATGGGAAACACCCTAGTTAATGATTATCATATGAGGACGTGAGAAGTCATCTAGAAGAGTTATTATCAAGGCAGTAAGATCAGTGAGGGCCCACAAGGCCACTGTTGACAGTATGGTAAGAATAATACCATAACCAGTATGTGTTAAACCGATAACCAGTTAGCATGGCGCACTTGCCATAAGCAAGTGCGCTATAACCGGCTGTTCGGGAAATTTATAACCACTACGAGTACTTAGTAAAGTACCACGAAGTTAAGTGTGAACATTATAACCATGGAAGGGCTTAACAGCCTGACCTTTTGTAATGGAAGTACACCAGTCAGCAAGAAGCTAGACTTGACTAAGGTAAGAAGATGTTGTGAAACCATGAAAATTTTCTTTCAAACCCAGATTTATTCAAACCCTTTTCTTTTCAAAACCAGATTTTCTTTCAAAACCAACACTTCTTTCCAATCTTCTTTAAACCAAACCAGTAAAACCAAGGACAGTTTGACAAGGATACAACAATGGATAAACTTTCCCTCGATTAAGTTTCGGGAAGCAGGGAATGAATATTGTCACGAGACAATATAAGGGAGTTGACAACAGAATACTTCACCTAGGCGTGTGACGGACACTACAAGTGTACCAACTGTGTTGTGGGACGACCGCACTCCGATAGGAGCATGTGGGCCTGACAGACCTACTTATGGGTTAGTTTGGTAGTAGCATGTATCAGTATGACCCCATATATGATACGAGAAGAGTCCGAAACACGGGAAGTAGTCGACTCCGTCTACGGTCAGCAGTATAATCAAGCAAGAGCTAAGGATTACAAGGAATAGTTGAAGTTAAGGAATTCAGTTAAGTTAGCAAGACTAAAAGGATTAGTGAATTCCTCTCAAGGAAATGTTCAAGAGTTGGCAAGTGCGAAGGGCACAAACTGTTATGTAAAGACATCACATATGTCTTAAGGATCCTTAGGGATAAAACATGTTAGCTGGAACGGTGACCCAGCTTGTACATGCAAGCAATGCCTAATGTGGACACATTAATGTGCAATGAACGGGATGAAATTCCCAAATAGTACCTACACTACCAGGAAATGTTAATCTTCACAGAAGAAGATATAACCAGTAAGAACGCGAAAGGCGTAGCTAACGGAATGTACCAATAAGTGTGAGCCAATGTAAAGGCATAACTTAACAACACCCAGGAGCCAATCCTTGAAGGGTGTTCACATCAACAATGTTGAATGAAATGCATGACAGAAGCACAAGGGTTGAAACTAACACCCAGTTTTAGACATAAGTTGTCAGGAGACGGACTGACAAACCAAAGGGGCATCCATGAAAGGAAACGTGATGCAACGACTTGTCATGGAGCCCAATATAATATCCAAACCATGTAATATTGTACAGAGAAGTACATGTGTGTGGACAGCCTACAATGAGCCCAGCTCCAGACAAATAAGGCTTATAAGCCATAAGCAAGATATGTTATATAAATTCGATTGATGGTATAAGTGAATAGAGTGAGAACGAACCACTGCTTAAGAGTGGGGATACCTCTCGATATTGCGACACCCCGCAGGAGCGGTAGTTATGTGAATCAAGTTCAAGAAATATGTTAAGGATTGACCATGTTGTTATTGAAAGAGAAATTAGCTTAGTAGTATGTGTATAAAGTGAAGCACCTGGCTGAATACCGCCGGCTTGTGACTCGAATGATCGATGCTCAAGGAGCATTTAGTAGTCATCCAAAGGAGGGATGAACCGTAATGTGAATAATACAAGTATATGTGTGGAAGTTAATGTGACAATAATATTATGTAACTGATATTATACAAGGAGTAAGGGTACGGTGCGCAAAAGCGACCGTTGTATAAATGTTGTCAAACGATAATGTAACAGATAAAACCAGTTAAGAGCTAAACTCAGTGGAGATGCAAGATAAGTGATGTTAAACAAACTGAGCAATAGCCAGTGGTAGGTACTGTGTGATGAGGACTCAGTGTGAATTCCATGGCGAATCGCATAAGGGATTTACTGTCAAAGTTTACGCCTCTGCACTCTGTATGACTGAGTGTTTTGGTATTGCACTTGCGCAGTAATGATCGAGTGGGATAGCTAGGAATTGGAGACATGTTTAATTATACAGGAATAATGTTATAAGGCCGATGCATAGGAAATGCAAGGCCGCACCAATAAAGAGTACTTGTACAAAACCGAATGTGAAGACATGATTAACAGTAAGTGACTACAGTAGCACTAACTACCAAATATCGGTATGGAATATACCCCAAATATTGGAAATAGCTGAGAGAGCACTACACACTAGGTAGTAGCTCAATCTCAACCGACAGTAAGTCGGAAGAAGCAAGTCAATCATGTGAAATACATAGTGGTATACACAGTAAATTGTCATGGAAGTGGATAGAAAGTGTATAACTCACCGAATTCGCTAACGGTAAGAGATACCACGCGTCGGTTGAGAAACCATTGTTACCATGATGAAGGTGACAATTGGGGATGTACAATACAGTAAGAATAACAAAAGGGGCAATTAAGCTCTACAGTCACTAGAGTTTCGCAGCAGAAACTAGTGAACCAGTGATTCAAGTTTTGAGCGTACATGGTGAACATGAGTGAATGGCTAATTATTAACGCCTAAAAGCCTAACAGGCCAGAATCGAAACTAAAGTTAAACAACTCCAATGGGAATTCTTGGTTTAGGAACTAAACCGCCAATATGGTTAAGATCCTCTAATCAGAATCCATTGTGTAATAGACCGCGTGGAAGTTAAAACACTTCACGACGGCAGAACATTTAAGCCAATGTTTAGTGATTGATTACGTGGGCGTAATCCCTTTTAAGGGGGGTAGAGCGCAAAACCACTTAGTGTATATTATCGTACAAGTGTACGTAGTGTATGTGACTTATATTGTGCATAGCACAAATTATATTATTGTTTTGATGATTGGTGTGTGTTACGTAAACATACACATTCAGTCATGGTTTAATTGTGGTAATTGCGCACAGAAGATGCGAATACCATTGTGATAAGTGTGTATTTGTTAACAGTTGGTGATAGTACAAGTGTGGGGAGTAGAGAAACTCCCGGGGAACAAAAGCCCCGACAGTGTATAAAGGTGAAATGGTGTGTTGTATTTTGATAAGATATATATGTATATATATACTATATAGTGATTCAAGAAAGGGCATGATACCGACATAGAACCTAGTGAGAATAAGATTCCCTAGGCAACAGGATTAAAAGTGAATGGGGTAACTGATAGACGGAGTCTATCCTTTGGAGATGTTGTGATCATGACTAGAATCATTCGAAAGATAGAAAATTGGAAATGAGTGACTTACTTGATGCTTGAAAATGAAGTGGGAGGTGGAACTTGATTTGCATGTGATCAAGGGAAGCCGAACACAAATTGGGGTGGAAGGATAGTTCAACACTGATGCTGATCACATCAGGGTTGGATGACTCTTGAAACTCCCTATAAGGGGTCACGAATAACCACGCTAATAAAAGAGCAAGAGCTTAAGTTGAACTGGAGTTGTGGTGTTTTCAAAAGGATTTTAAATTGGTATTTATAAAACGTTGATGGATACTTTACGTAATTAAAGTTCTCTTACTTAACCTCACAAAGAAATTTTAAATTTAAGTGATTTTTAAACTCCCAAAGGCACGGGACGGAAGGTGTCCATCGCGACCGGGTTCTGCGGGATCACAGTGTATATCAAGGATATTTTGATTGCTATACATGCTCTGACATGTTGTGTGGTATGTGTAATGGATGTTGTTTTGACTTGGATTTCCTAAAGTGTATACTATCAAGGCCTATGAGTCTAATGTGTGGTGTTACATAGACCTATGTGTCTAAAGCTGTTATGTTACCAGGACCTATGTGTCCAAATGTTTTATGTTTCCCAAGACCAGTGAGTCAAAGGGGTTGTTATGTAGTGTAAGTGTTGTTAAGATACCCGGACCATAGAGTCCGAGGTTATCATTTGGATATGTTATGTTATGTGTGGATGTGAATGTGTTGCCCGACCATCAAGTCCGAGGTTGTGATGTAAGTGTGTTTGGTTAAGGAAGTTTATTTCCAAGTGATTACTGTGTTCTAATCTAATGATATGTGAAAAGTGTGAACTTCGAGGACGAAGTTCTTTTAAGGGGGGTAGATGGAAATACCCCAAACCTTGATATGTGGTTAAATATCAAATTATGGTATGTAAAGCTAAAAAGTGCCTTAGTAACATCAGTGAACAATTTAAACCATAATAAATGCAATAAAGCATTAAGACACAGTTGAGCAAAAACATGCTCTAAGCCATGAGTGAACTTGGTTAGGACCCAAAGAGCCTACCAAGACTTATAACATTTAATTATGATTTTATAGGCTAATTAAGTCCTTAGGAACTTTGGTAGACAATGAAACCAAACAAACACAAGGTAATACCTTAAAGTCAATATGAGCAAAATGTGCTCTAAGCTGGGATAAATGTGTATAAGGCCTAATGGTCATACCTATGCCTTATTTATATGTTAATGAACATATTAAATCAATTACTAAAGAAAACCAAGCTTGAAAACAGTTAAAACCAAAATGTGCTTTAAGGAGTCTTAAAGCACGTTTTTGAAAAATTGTCTTGTAAATGAGTTTTGAATGGCTAAATGCCATCATTACTCTTTAATTAACATGTGTACTATATAGTATCACATTTGGGTGGCCATATTAGTGGGAAATCAAAATTTCACTTCTATGTGCCTTAGTTTGTGAATAGTAACTTTTATAAGCTAGTTTTAACATATAATGTTATAAGTAATTAAATTGGTCAACAAAGACTATATACCCTCCTAGGCATAATGGTGGCCGGTTTTTGTAGTAGTGAGTCACCAAGTTGTAAAGAATCAAATAAGTAAAGGAAAACTTAAGTAAAGTACTATTTGCTTTATAACATAAATATCTCCAAAAGCAAACTCATCTTCTCATTTCCTTCTCTTCTTTCATTTCACACGGTTCTTCACCTTCCTTTCCTCCATTTACGATTTGCAACAGCCCTCTCTTCTCCATCTTCATTTCCTTGCCAAATCCAACTCCATGCTCCAAATCAAATTCTAAGACCATATTTGTCTTAGTTAGGTCAAGCTCTACACTTCCACCTTTTCAAATCTTCAAGAGCTCAATTTTGGTGCCATGAAGAATCACCATTGATGGAGCTTGAGCTTGTATTTCTACACTTATTACTCTCCTTTGCTTCTAGGTAAGGAAACTCAAAGAAAATCCATGTTTCTCCATGTTTCATGTTGTCCGAAATTCACCTCACCATGGTGTATTATCTTGCTTGTTTTAGCTTCATTTGAATCTTCCAAGGGCTAGGAGGAGTCCTCTCTTGATCTATTCAAGTTCTCTTCCAATTCCAAGGTAAAACAATTACCTTAAGTGTTAAAACAATATGTGTAACTAGGGTTACAATGAGGAGAAGCATAAAGCTTGAATACTCATTATGTTGTTTGTATAATGTTTAGAAGTTGACAACAAACCAAATACCCCACCGGTTTTACAAGGAAACAAGGAAAGAAGTTGTGAGGAAAAAGGAGGTAAACAAACTATCTCAATGTAGTTTTAAATGCCTTAGGAAAATGAGCTTGATTTGCTTATAAAATACCTAAGGAGCCAATGGCAAATGAGCTAGTAAATGCTCTCAAGGAGTTTATTAAAGGAATATGTATTGGTGTATGTATTTGCAGGTCAAAGCATTATTTATGTGGGAAATTCAGTGTTTAAGGTTATGCAATTTAAGGGCTAAGAGCCCTGTTATTTAAGGGCCTAAGTGCCAAGCAATTTAGTTATGCACTATATTGTGTGTAGTGCTTATGTGTGAAGCTTGTGTATAAAAATGTGTTTGGTGGATTTTAGGTGTTTGAATGAAATAAAGGTAAAAAACTAAGTGTTTTGGATGTGAGTATATACAGGAACTATGGCCAAATTTGGAAAAATGTGTGAGAAGTTCTAAGTGTTTAAGTGGTTTTGGTGAACTAGGAAGTGTTTAGGTGAATAAATGTTTACTTGAGAAGAAAACATGTGTTTAAGGTGATTAGAGTGATGCAAGGATTTAGGTGTTATCTTGGAAGTTCTAGGAATTCAATGTGTGTTTGTGAATGTATTAAAGTCTTGGAGGAGTTGTTTAAGGTTTAGGTAAGGTGTGTTCGAGGAACAGTGATGTTTAGGTTGATGTAAAAAGGAGATTTAGTTAGTAAGAAGAAGTTTGAGAGATGATGTTAAGGTGTAGAGGAACACCTAGGTGTAGTGGTCATTATAGGTGAAATGCCCCTAGAAATCATAAGGAGAAAACATTGTAAGTGTTAGGAATTTTGTGGAGATATAAGTAAAGGTTTAAGGAATTAGGAAAAATAGTTTTTGTGAGTGTTTAAAATATCCTAAGGGTGGTGTTTGAAGTGCCAAATGTGTTAGAACATTAGAGGCCTTAGGAGAAGTTTGGTGAAGAATTGGTAAAGTTTGGGTAAGTTTAGAAGGCGCGACCCAGGGGTCCGACCCAGTTTGGGTCGGTCGAGCCTCTGTTAGATGTGAGGAATGTGTTTCGGTAATGGTCCAACCCAAAAGGGTGGGTCGGACATGGGCTCGGGTCGGTATCAAGTTTCAAGGAAGAAAATGTTCGCACATGGTCCCGACCCAGTCGAGTGAGTCGGACGTGGGTCGGACGGCATGTTTTATAAGGAAGTAAAGGGTTTCTGTAATGGACCGACCCAGAGGTGGTCGGACGGTGGGTCGGTCAGACCAAAACATGGTTTAAGGTTATGAAATGTTATGTGATTATGGGGATTGGTAGGTAATGATATTATGGTTGTTAAGGACATGATAGTGAGTTTAATGGTGATTAGTGGGTGAAAGGTTGTAAAAATGTGAAGTAAAACCAGTTAAAATGTAAAGTTATTTAACCAAGTTAACGGGGAAAAGTTATAAGCGTTAGACTTTAAACAAACATTACCCCATGTTAATAAAAACACATGTGATGTTACAGTTGTTCGAGAATTGCTCGAGGAACATAAGTGGGCGTGATAAAGTGGACTCCGGTGACAGGTATGGTTTTCTTGCAACCTGTGTCCTACCGGATTACACCGGCTTGTAGCCAATGTGTTTTTCTGTATGTTTGCCACGTTATGAGATAAATCATGAAACGAGTTTACAGTCGTTATTGTTATTGTATGTTTACGTGCCGATACCGGTAACCTCGAATGCGCTTGAAGGGCTAGTTAACCACTATTAGGTAAACGTAGGAGAACGGTATCCGGTAACAACGTTTCCGACTTAAGGAACGTTCTAACCACGGCTATGCGTGAGTTGGATATGTGATGTTATGCGTGATGTTTGTATGTGAATGTATGACTCTCTCTTCCCTTGTGTATGTCTAATAAGACTTAACCCAATGTTTGTGAATGTTTAATAAAGTTCAAAGTTGAACTTCTAACAAGTGCTAACGGGGGAGTGAGGAGTCCGGTCTGTTCCGGCCACGCGTGTGAGTATGGGGTCGTTGTCATAGCAGGTTCGATCTCCTCTGTATGTTATGGTTGTTTTCCAATTTGGTTCCCAACCTTCCCTTAGCTTAACCAAGGCTATTACTGACTCACGTCGGGCCACAGGGGCATACTATTGTTATGTTTGTTTCGGTGTGCTTGGATCACTATATCCGAGACACCTTGTGTTATTAGCCGTTCATTTAACGAGACGGTAACGAGTTATGTAACGAGCTTATCATGAGACTGCAACAATCTCTAGGCTCACCAGTGTATTAGTGATGTTTGGGTCGGTACCTAAGAGGACCATTCCCGTTATGTTATGTATCTTGTTGTGATGCAATATCTATTGCAGTGTTATGTGTGCACGTGGAAACGTGCAAAGTGTTTTTAAGTGTTGTTATGTAGTGTATGTTATATTTGTAAATGTGGAGTGTGTGGATCATGGATATGATTCCCAGTTTGTGATAAGAGGCGTTTAGGATAACCCGATTTAAGGGTATGTGTCGTCTATTAAGGAAGTAGCTCCGTTGGAGGAGAAACACTCTAGGGATGATGAATACCATGGGTGACTTGTTAAGTAGGATGTACTATCCGATTGTTGAGCCCATTGAGGCGAAATGTTAAGTGTTGTGTGTTTATTGTCACATGCATGATTTAAATATAATCAACTGCATGCTAGACGACAATTAGTTGTGCGTGGCCCGGTAGCATGTGGGCTGCGGGATTCCATACCAGCAAAGGTGCTGAGCCCCTTGGGGCCACCCCTTTCTCTTCTTTTCCTATTTCAGGTACGAAGTGCTGGAAGCCGTTCGAGAGTAGGACGGTAGTCATTGTACATGGGTAAACTTTTAAGTGTATGTATACGTTTAGGTGTAGTAAGACCGAAATTGTTGTCGGCACCAGTTTATAAATACTCGGTATAGTTGATAAGGTGTATGTTGTTGTTGTTGTTGTTAATGTAAAGGAATAACAATGTATAGTCGCTCGGAATGTAGCCCATCAGACCGGTACAATGTATATGGATTAGCCTTGTTAGCCACGTGGGTGGCTAACGGCGTGTAACACCAACGAGTTAAGTATTGTGAAGAGGTTTGTATTTCGCTGCAGTTTATTGTAAGTTTGTAATGTTGGATGGGGTGTTGCAAAAAGTGGTATCAGAGCGAAGTATCGCTCTGATGACTGAATTACCGAGCTTAGGAAGTACCGAGTTAGGATTTAAGTACCTTGGGTTAAGGGTTGAGTGATAGCGTGAGAAATACGCTAGTTAGGAACTACCAGTGAATACTGGAAACCTATAATATCCATCCCACCCCCACAATCCCTGTATATAACTTGGGGAAACAACGCCAGAGAGATGGAAGTCCACTCTTACTCGGGAATACCCGATCTGGCTGTATTAAATACCTTTAGGGTAGGGAGAAACCTGTCACACGGTAGATCCCGAAATTGGGAATCCCGGAGACGGTCTCCATTTGAACATGTTGACCACATTTCATAGCAATGAATGAAGGATCTTGTGTATGAGAATAGAATTTCCGGCAACCTGGGTCGACATGCAAGCAGTCGAGAATAACCAGCTTGCAACGCACCTACGGTGCAACAGGCAAGAAATGGATTAATAACACCCGAGACAAGTGTCTACGGAACCACAGTTGATAAATAATACACCAACGGTATACCAACCGACAAAGGAACTACAACGTAGTGCCCAAACAAGAGACAAGTCCCAGTAACCACGACAAGTGCGTGGAACGGGCTATAAGGAGGTACAATCTAAGACAAAGGGGTCTCCCAGAATGGGAAACCCTAGTTAATGATTATCATATGAGGACAGTGAGAAGTCATCTAGAAGAGTTATTATCAAGGCAGTAAGATCAGTGAGGGCCAACAAGGCCACTGTTGACAGTATGGGTAAGAATAATACCATAACCTATGTGTTAAACCGATAACCAGTTAGCATGGCGCACTTGCCATAGCAATGCTGCTATAACAGGGCTGTTCGGGAAATTTATAACCACTACGAGTACTTAGTAAAGTACCACGAAGTTAAGTGTGAACATTATAACCATGGAAGGGCTTAACAGCCTGACCTTTGTAATTGGAAGTACACCATCAGCAAGAAGCTAGACTTGACTAAGGTAAGAAGATGTTGTGAAACCATGAAAATTTTCTTTCAAACCCAGATTTATTCAAACCCTTTTCTTTTCAAAACCAGATTTTCTTTCAAACCAACACTTCTTTCAATCTTCTTTTAAACCAAACCAGTAAAACCAAGGACAGTTGACAAGGATACAACAATGGATAAACTTTCCCTCGATTAAGTTCGGGAAGCAGGGAATGAATATTGTCACGAGACAATATAAGGGAGTTGACAACAGAATACTTCACCTAGGCGTGTGACGGACACTACAAGTGTACCAACTGTGTTGTGGACGACCGCACTCCGATAGGAGCATGTGGGCCTGACAGACCTACTTATGGGTTAGTTGGGTAAGTAGCAATGTATCAGTATGATACCCATATATGTATACGAGAAGAGTCCGAAACAAGGGAAGTAGTCGACTCGTCTACGGTCAGCAGTATAAATCAAGCAAGAGCTAAGGATTACAAGGATAGTTGAAGTTAAGGAATTCAGTTAAGTTAGCAAGACTAAAAGGATTAGTGAATTCCTCTCAAGGAAATGTTCAAGAGTTGCAAGTGCGAAGGGCACAAACTGTTATGTAAAGACATCACATATGTCTTAAGGATCCTTAGGGATAAACATGTTAGCTGGAACGGTGACCCAGCTTGTACATGGCAAGCAAATGCCTAATGTGGACACATTAATGTGCAATGAACGGGATGAAATTCCCAGAATAATACCTACACTACCAGGAAATGTTAATCTTCACAGAAGATAATAACCAGTAAAAGACGCGAAAGGCGTAGCTAACGAATGTACCAATAAGTGTGAGCCAATGTAAAGGCATAACTTAACAACACCCAGGAGCAATCCTGAAGGGTGTTCACATCAACAATTGTTGAATGAAATGCATGACAGAAGCACAAGGGTTGAAACTAACACCCAGTTTAGACATAAGTTGTCAGGAGACGGACTGACAAACCAAAGGGGCATCCCATGAAAGGAAACGTGATGCAACGACTTGTCATGGAGCCCAATAATATCCAAACCATGTAATATTGTACAGAGAAGTACATGTGTGTGGACAGCCTACAATGAGCCCAGCTCCAGGCAAATAAGGCTTATAAGCCATAAGCAAGATATGTTATATAATTCGATTGATGGTATAAGTGAATAGAGTGGAGAACGAACCACTGCATTAAGATGGGGATACCTCTCGATATTGCGACACCGCAGGAGCGGTAGTTATGTGAATCAAGTTCAAGAATATGTTAAGGATTGACCATGTTGTTATTGAAAGAGAAATTAGCTTAGTAGTATGTGTATAAAGTGAAGCACCTGGCTGAATAATGCCGGCTTGTGACTCGAATGATCGATGCTCAAGGAGCATTTAGTAGTCATCCAAAGGAGGGATGAACCGTAATGTGAATAATATATATGTGTGGAAGTTAATGTGACAATAAATATTTAAGCTGATATTATACAAGGAGTAAGGGTACGGTGCGCAACAAAGCGACCGTTGTATAATGTTGTCAAACGATAATGTAACAGATAAAACCAGTAAGAGCTAAACTCAGTGGAGATGCAAGATAAGTGATGTTAACAACTGAGCAATACCAGTGGTAGGTACTGTGTGATGAGGAACTCAGTGTGAATTCCATGGCGAATCGCATAAGGGATTTACTGTCAAGAGTTTACGCCTCTGCACTCTGTATGACTGAGTGTTTTGGTATTGCACTTGCGCATAATGATCGAGTGGGATAGCTAGGAATTGGAGACATGTTAATTATACAGGAATAATGTTATAAAGGCCGATGCATAGGAAATGCAAGGCCGCACCAATAAAAGAGTACTTGTACAAAACCGAATGTGAAGACATGATTAACGTAAGTGACTACAGTAGCACTAACTACCAAATCGGTATGGAATATACCCCAAATATTGGAAATAGCTGAGAGAGCACTACACACTAGGTAGTAGCTCAATCTCAACCGACAGTAAGTCGGAAGAAGCAAGTCAATCATTGTGAAATACATAGTGGTATACACAGTAAATGTCATGGAAGTGGATAGAAAGTGTATAACTCACCGAATTCGCTAACGGTAAGAGATACCACGCGTCGGTTGAGAAACCATTGTTTACCATGATGAATGGTGACAATTGGGGATGTACAATACAGTAAGAATAACAAAAGGGGCAATTAAGCTCTACAGTCACTAGAGTTCGCAGCAGAAACTAGTGAACCAGTGATTCAAGTTTGAGCGTACATGGTGAACATGAGTGAATGGCTAATTATTAACGCCTAAAAGCCTAACAGGCCAGATCGAAACCAATAAGAGTTAAACAACTCCAATGGGAATTCTTGGTTTAGGAACTAAACCGCCAATATGGTTAAGATCCTCTAATCAGAATCCATTGTGTAATAGACCGCGTGGAAGTTAAAACACTTCACGACGGCAGAACATTTAAGCCAATGTTTAGTGATTGATTACGTGGGCGTAATCCTTTTAAGGGGGGTAGAGCGCAAACCCTTAGTGTATATTATCGTACAAGTGTACGTAGTGTATGTGACTTATATTGTGCATAGCACAAAATTATATTATTGTTTTGATGATTGGTGTGTGTGTTACGTAACATACACCATTCAGTCATGGTTTAATTGTGGTAATTGCGCACAGAAGATGCGAATACCATTGTGATAAGTGTGTGTATTGTTAACAGTTGTGTGATAGTACAAGTGTGGGGAGTAGAGAAACTCCCGGGGAACAAAAGCCCCGACAGTGTATAAAGGTGAAATGGTGTGTTGTATTTTATAAGATATATATGTATATATACTATATAGTGATTCAAGAAAGGGCATGATACCGACATAGAACCTAGTGAGAATAAGATTCCCTAGGCAACAGGATTAAAAGTGAATGGAGTAACTGATAGACGGAGTTCTATCCTTTGGAGATGTTGTGATCATGACTAGAATCATTCGAAAGATAGAAAATTGGAAATGAGACTTACTTGATGCTTGAAAATGAAGTGGGAGGTGGAACTTGATTTGCATGTGATCAAGGGAAGCCGAACACAAATTGGGGTGGAAGGATAGTTCAACACTGATGCTGATCACATCAGGGTTGGATGACTCTTGAAACTCCCTATAGGGGTCACGAATAACCACGCTAATAAAAGCAAAGAGCTTAAGTTGAACTTGGTTGTGTGTTTTCAAAAGGATTTTAAATTGGTATTTATAAAACGTTGATGGATACTTTACGTAATTAAAGTTCTGAAGAGCACCATTTCAGGTTGTTGATCATTGCCGGAGCTGAAGAGCAGGAACAGGGTAATTGGAGATGTTGAATAGTAATGAAGATGGTGTATGGTCTTATGGTAAGGTTATGTATTTTTCGGGATTGGGTAGACGCTCACTGGTCGAAGTTTATGGATTATGGATTTAGTATGATGTATAGGAATTTCTCGTTATCACTGTGGTTAGCAGTCTATTTGTATTGGAAGTTGGACGTAGTTTGGCTGCGTTGCTCGCATGGGCGAGTAACGGCCGGTGACACCCGAGTGAGTTTTGTAATTGTTATTTATTTTTCCGCTGTGAGACGTTTTATTTATTGCTACGTGAGAGATTATATCATGATTATGGAGAGGGGTGTTACACTAATAGTCGGACGAGTAACTTAAGTTAAGATGGTTCGGGTTTGGAGGCCCGAACACACCACACAAACACATGTTTCCCCCTAAACCGATCTTAAGTCAGAATAGCTAAGCTTTGGAATAAGCTAATGGGAGATCATAACCCGTGAGGGAAACAACCATAACAAAGAGAAGGGTAAGGCTAAGAAGGATACCCTCTCCCAAACAACGCGCGACCAGCCAAACCGGATTCCTCACCACTGTTAGTACATACTTACTTTAGATATTAGTTAGAACCCCACTATGGAGTCTATCATAACTACACACCATACAGTATTACAACTGGGTTAAACACACAAGGGAGATCCCTACATTCACATACACATATCACACAATTAACACACGCATAGCCGTGGTTAGAACGTCCCATGGTCCGGGTCGTTTAATCCGATTACCGAACTCTCATGTGATCCTAGACTCAGTTAACTAAGGTTAACACTTCCGAGGTTAAATGGTATCGGAGTTGAACACGCCACATAAATGAATTACTGTAAACTCATTACATGTTTTATCTTACAACGTGGCAAACACACAGAAAAAACACATTGGCATACAAGCCGGTGTAATCCGGTAGGACACAGGTTGCAAGAAAACCATACCTGTCACCGGAGTCCACTTATCGTGTCCACTTATGTTCCTCGAGCAATTCTCGAACAACTGTTAACATTACAGGTATTTTTATTAACATCGGGGTATCATGATCGTTTTAAGTCTAATGCTTATAACCTTTCCCGTTAACTTAGTTACATAACTTCACATTTTAACTTGTTTTACTTTTACATTTCAATACAACTTTTCCCCACTAAATTGTCATTATAACTCAATTAACATGTCCTTAGTAATCTTATAACATCATTACTTAATAATCCCCATCATCCTATAACCTTAAACAATTTTTTTTTTACATACTTTGGGCCGTCCGACCCACCGTCCGACCCACAACTGGGTCGGACCGTTCCAGAAACTTTTCCCGTCTTTTAGATACACCTGTCCGACCCATGTCCGACCCAACCATCTGGGTCGGACCATTCCAGAGACTTAGGGCACACATGTCCGACCCATGTCCGACCCAAGACCTCTGGGTCGGACCATTCCAGAAACTCCAACCGGTGACTAAAACAGAGCTGTCCGACCCACCCTGGGTCGGACCACTGGGTCGGACAACACCAGAAGTTATCCAAAACTTGTCAAACTTTCTCCAAACTTTTCCTCAAGCCTCCTAACGTGTTCTAACATCATTTGGCACATCAAACACACTTTTAGCCATGTACTAAACTCTTTAAATCACACACCAAAATCATCTTATCATTCACAAATTTCTTACAAAATTCTTAACACTTGGAATGTCTTCTCCTTAAGATTTCTAAGTGGTATTTCACCAATAATGACCACTATACCAAGGTGTTTCCTCTACACCTTAACATCATCTCTCAAACTTCTTTTCTTACTAACTAAATCTCCTTTTTCACATCTTACCTAAACATCACCTCTTCCTTGTACATCAACATTCCTAAACCTTAAACAACTTCTCCAAGACTTAAATACATTCTCAAAACACACATTGAATTCCTAGAACTTCCAAGATAACACCTAAATCCTTGCATCACTCTAAATCACCCTAATACATGTTTTCTTCCCAAGTAAAACATTTGTTCACCTTTAACACTTCCTGGTTCACCAAAACTTACTTAAAACACTTAGAACTTCTTACACATTTTCCAAATTTTGCCATAGCTTCTCTTGTATATGCTCACATCCAAACACTTAGGTTTTTACCTTATTTCATTCAAGAGCACCTCAAATCCATCAAACACATTTTTATACACAAACTTCACACATTTAGCACTACATCACAATATAGTGCATAACTTAAATTGCTTGGCACTTAGGCCCTTAAATAACATGGCTCTTAGGCCCTTAAATAACATTAAACTTAAACACTGAATTTCCCACATAAATAATGCCTTTGACCTGCAAATACACCCAACAATACATATGCCCTTAATAAACTCCTTGAGAGCATTTTACTAGCTCATTTGCCATTGGCTCCTTAGGTATTTTATTAAGCATATCAAGCTCATTTTTCCTAAGGCATTTAAACTACCTTGAGATAGCATATTTACCTCTTTTCCTCTCAAACTTCTTTCTTGTTTCCTTGTTTAAAATCGGCTAAGCTTAGTTGCTTATCAACTTCTAAACATTATACAAACAATGTAATGAGTATTCAAGCTCCAAGCTTAATCTCATTATAAACCCTAGGTTTAACATTGTTCAATAAGCATTAAGATAGTTGGTTACCTTGGCATTTGAAGGGAGTTTGAATATCTATCAAGAGAGGACTCCACCAAGTCCTTGAATGATTCAAATGGAGCTAGTACAAAGCAACACAAGGAGCACCATTAATGGTGATTCTTGGTCAAGACAAAAACAAGGAGGAAACATGATTTTTATTTGAGATTCCTTACCTAGAAGCAAAGGAGAGCAATAGTATGTAGAAATATAAGCTCAAGCTCCTCCCATGGAGATTCCTCTTGGCACCGAAATGGAGCTCTTGGAATTTTGAAAAGATAGAAGTGAAGAGCTTGCTCCAACTAGAAGAAAGGTGGTCTTGAAATTAAATTTGGATCATGGAGCTAGAAGTTACAAGTGAAGGAAGATGGAGAATGGTATGGTTTGCTGTAGCAAAACCGATGGAGTTTGGGAGAAGATGAAGAAGGCTATGGTGGGTGTGAGTGGGAAAGAAAGAATGAAGATTGGAATTGCTTTTGGAAGATATTTACATGTTATAAAGGTAACTTCTACTTTTCACTTACTTTTCCTTCTTTCTTTAATTTTTACTAGCTCATGGTGGTGAGTCACCACATAATAAAACCGGCCCCCATATTATACTAAGGGGTATTTTAGTCTTTGTTGACCAATTGTCACACTTATAATGACATATGTTACAAACTTGCTTATTTTAGTTACTATTCACTAAAAACAAGGCACATAGAAGTGAAATTTTTGATTTCCCATTGATATAGACTTCCAAATGTGATACTATATAGTACACATGTTAATTAAAGAGTAATGATGGACATCTAGCCATTCAAAACTCATTTACAAGACAATTTTTCAAAAACGTGCTTTAAGACTCCTTAAAGCACTTTTTGTGTTTTAACTTGTTTTCAAGCTTGGTTTTCTTTGGTAATTGATTTAATATGTTCATTAACATATTTATAAGGTATAGGTATGACCATTAGGTCTTATACAAATTTATCCCAAGTTTAGAGCACATTTTGCTCTTATTGACTTTAAGGTATTTTCTTGTGTTTTATTTGGTTTAACTGTCTACCAAAATTTCTTAAGGACTTAATTAGCCTTATTAAATCATAATTGAATATTATTAAGTCTTGGTAGGCTCTTTGGGTCCTAACCAAGTTCACTCATAGCTTAGAGCATGTTTTTGCTCAAACTGTGTCTTAGTGCTTTACTACATTTACTATGGTTTAAATTGTTCACTGATGTTTCTAAGGCACTTTTTAGCCTTTACATCCCATAGTTTAATATTTAAACAACATATCAAGGTTTGGGGTATTTCAGTTACTACCTCCGTCCCATCTGGAATGTCATGTTTACTATTTGAGCATGTTGTTTGACTTCAATATTTAACTTATAAGGTAAAATAATTTTTAAAATCTAAGTTATGTAATAGATTCCTTACATAAGAAACTATATCTTGACGATTTTAGTTTTATAAAATTAGCTTATCTTACATGTTAAATATTGTTGTGGAAAAATATGCAAAAAGGCAAACAGGACAATGCTGGTGGGACGGAGGTAGTACAAATTTGTGAATTCTACTCATATGGTAAGAAAGGTTCGCTTGAACCTTAGTATTGACGTTTGCTGGATCCCTAAACAAATTTTTTTAAAAAAGAGGTGTGACGAGTGAGATGGTGCTGTTTGATCATAGGGAAATAAAAAAAAATGAAATGAAAGTTACCAAATAGCCCATGTCTAGCCATCAATGTGTACAATCCGTTGTAAGCAAGAAAATGCCTAATTTAAATTTAATAAAAAAAGAACAAATGGACAATAGTATTACTTTTTTTAGGCAAATTAGATGCCACGGTCCACCCACTCCTTATATCATGTGATCCACTGATTTGACTGTCCCAATCAACTACTGTAACGACCCCAAAACCACCCTAGGAGTTTGGGTCGTTACACGCCGCGTATCTATTACCTAATAACGCAAGGCTCTAACACGAATCCCGAAACAGATGCAATATACACTTTATTAACTGAGTCCAATGATTACAACGCTTAAACATTTATTACAGAGTGGAAGAAAACCTATACAAGTAGCGGAAGCCAAACTAAAGTACAACACAAGCCGAACTGCATAAAGGCCTCATGCCACAGTTACAAGTACAAATCGAAAAGCAAAACCAAAAACGAAGCGGAACCTCCAAACAAAAGCTTAAACCTGCAAATCAGACAGAAATAAGGGTGAGCCAAACTTTAGCTCAGCAGGTGATAAAATTCATCAGCTGAGCATGCTCAAAACATATACTGAACATATACATATACATAGCTTAACAAAACTGATCAAAAGTCGAAGCGAAAATCAGACAGAGGAAAAAGATTTCCAAATCAGATATGGAGCAGATCAGAATAAAAACAGAGAGCTTAACAAAACAGATGTGGGACACTAGACACCAGCTGACACATCAGAAGGGCAACGCCATGTCCATATGGATCCGTAGATCCACACAGAAGTCAATAAGATGACTACGGACCCGTCGGTCACTAAACATCCAAGGGACCTGGGAGACAGACAGAAGGGAACCCGAGGGAAAAACAAAAGGAATTCCTGCGTAGCATGCTACGAGACAGCCCGACCCGACTATCCAAGGCTTAGAAGCTAAACATCTAGGTCCTAAAATAGAAGCTTTGCAAAACAGCGCAAAAGCCTTAACAGACAAAATAGAGCATAAAGTAGAATCTTATCAAAACATATCAGAAGTCAGAAGAGAGCCAAAGTTGTATACCGAATATCACGTATGAAGACCAAATAGAAAACAGAAGCTCAAACGCTCCTCTAGAGCAAGACCGAGATCGGAAACAATAGAGATATTCAGAATGCAAAACTCATATTCACCAGCTAAAACACATCCCAATAGATAATACACACTGAAAGGAAACCAACACCGCAAACGACACTCAAAATGGAGTTAAGATGAAGAAGTTATGCAAAAACAGAGCGGAACCTCCAAACAAAAGCTTAAACCTGCAAATCAGATGGAAATAAGGGTGAGCCAAACTTTAGCTCAGCAAGTGATAACTTCATCAGCTGAGCATGCTCAAAACATATACTGAACATATACATATACATAGCTTAACAAAACTGATCAAAAGTCGAAGCGAAAATCAGATAGAGGAAGAACATTTCCCAAATCAGATAAGGAGCAGATCAGAACAGAAACAGAGAGCTTAACAAAACAGAAGTGGGACACTAGACACCAGCTGACACATCAGAAGGGCAATGCCATGGCCATATGGATCCGTAGATCTACACAGAAGTCAATGAGATGACTATGGACCCGTCGATCACTAAACATCCAAGGGACCTGGGAGATAGACAGAAGGGAACCTGAGGGAAAAACAAAAGGAATTCTTGTGTAGCATGCTACGAGACAGCCCGACCCGTCTATCCAGGGCTTAGAAGCTAAACATCTAGGTCCCAAAATAGAAGCTTTGCAAAATAGCGCAAAAGCCTTAACAGACAGAACAGAGCATAAAGTAGAATCTTATCAAAACATATCAGAAGTCACAAGAGAGCCAAAGTTGTATACCGAATACCACGTACAAAGACAAACAGAAAACAGAAGCTCAAACGCTCCACTAGAGCAAGACCGGGATCGGAAACTAAATAGAGATATTCAGAATGCAAAACTCATATTCACCAGCTAAAACACATCCCAATAGATAGTACACACTGAAAGGAAACCAACGCCGCAAACGGCACTCAAAACAGAGTTAACACGAAGAAATTATGCAAAAATAGACACGTGTCCCGACATGTGAACGACCTTGCTTGTCCGGACACATGCCGAAGACGGAAAATACAAACGTCCGGACTTGTGTCCAGACTTACATGTCCGGACAAGGTACGCAAGACAGGGATAGAAGTGTCCGAACTTGTGTCCGGGCTTACATGTTCGGACACAAGTCGAACAGAAACCCAGAACTCGTCCTCGCTTCACGTCCGGACACCACACAAAACACGGCAAATTGAAGGCGTCTGAAGCCGCCTCCGGACTTACATGTCCAGACACAAGTTCAGACATTGTAAAAACTGTAGAATTCAATGACGTATGAAGAACACATCAATGGCTAAAATCTTCCACAATTTACACATAATTAATCATAGAAAAGTAGCACAACAAAAATGCATTACCATGGGGTTTTGACAGATTAAAAACGCAACACGAAATCAGTCAGAACCAACACAATCAGAGAATCAAACAACCATATACGGAAAACGAACAACACCGAAATCCCCGTGCTTGAACACACACACCCGAATCCATTCACCACCTACCTCACATCCGACGCTAAGCGATCTCTACGGACCCGACAATGATCTCCACTCGAATCCCAACCCGAAACCATGAACTCTCGAACTGCACGCTTCCGGACTCAACACAAAAATCAGGAAGGAGAAGGGGAACTCGACAAGGATAGAATCATGCTTTGCTCTACGAGCCTGGAAGTCGACTGATTGTCTAACAGAATTCCACATCGCAACTCTCCGATGATCAGCAAATGAAAGAAGATTGAGGATTGAGAGAAGGAAGGAAACCAAGAGAGGTTAAGGATGAGTGCAGAACGAGAGGGAGGAAGCACGACAAAAACTATCGATATGTATTGATAGTAAATGAGAGGGAAAGGAAAGAATAAATTAGAAATCCCTTTACTAGTTAATAAATAAATAACAGAAGGAAGAGGAAGTGAATTAACAATAATGACCCCTCTCTACTACTTAATAAATAACAAAAAAATAGTAAGAGAAATGTAATCCTCCTTACTCAAACGAATACATAAACCAAAATTATACCAAAGACGAACTAACATAAGATCAAAATGATAATAAG
Organism: Limonium bicolor; assembly: GCA_023374045.1. Taxonomy (NCBI): domain Eukaryota; kingdom Viridiplantae; phylum Streptophyta; class Magnoliopsida; order Caryophyllales; family Plumbaginaceae; genus Limonium; species Limonium bicolor. The sequence continues at coordinate 45,452,559 of CM041776.1, read as the reverse complement.
CTCCTCTCTGCGAATAAGAAACGAAATAAGGTAATTAAATAAATAAAAAAAAAATTGGGGCATAACAATATACCCCCTTAAAATGAATTTCGTCCTCGAAGTTCGATGATACCCAGAACATGAGCAAATGCACACCATGTGCTGGAATATTACAGTTGCCGAGACATACAGAAGGAACCTCGCAGATCTAATGGTCAACCATCACGGGGAGTTAACACTTAGCCCAGAACCCTCAACTGATGGACTGACAGAAGGACAAGCAGAAAATTACTACACGTAACTCTAAACACAGATGAAACGCTCCCACATCTCAGAAACTCACATCTTACAGAGCTAACACTTAGAACTGATAACTGGCTCACTGGCTAGAAACACGAAACAATAGATAACTGAGAACTAAGCCTGAAAGTATAGGAGCCACACTCCACAAAGATAATTCTCATAACTCGCTAGCAGAAGAACGAAGCAGAAGGTCCCTACAAGCTCAGACTAAGGCACAAGAAGAACACTCCACATTGATAACCCTACCCGAGCTAACACCGAACCTATTGGCTCAAATGCTAACAGAAGAACGGAGCAGATGGTTACTGAAGGCTACGCCTGAAGGAAGCTGAACACACTCACCCTACTGCTAACTGACTAACATAAGACACAAGGAAGAGCTTGCTCACACTCAGCCTCAAAGAACCGGAAAAGCACACATCTTGGAAGCTCGCATTTCAAGGAACTAGCATTCAGAACATACTAGCAGACCCACTGACAGAAAGAACGAAGCAGAAGATTACATATCCACTTAGCTTAAGGGCATCGAAAGAGACACATACAAATCACAGGAGCTCCATCTTTATATGAGCCCACACCTTGAACGAACTGGATCACTCACTAACAGGAGGGATGAAACAGAAATCTAACGGAGGAATACAAACATATGCACCTCAAGTGCAGGAGCACTACGAACACTAAAACCTACTGAAGGGATCTCAACTCCAAAAGCTCGGACTTACAAAGAGCTAACACACTGACCTCATAAGCTGATTCACTACGAAAGGGGCCACACAAAAGGTCACTGAAAGCTAAGCTTAAAGGATTAGGGCAACACTCGTACCAGCCGCTAACGGACAAACTGAAGGAACATAACGGAAGGTTACTAAAGCTCAACCTAGAGGCACATAAGAGACGCTCAACTCCCTCAGAAGATGTCCTTATCCAAAGGACCAAACACCTACAAGCTCACACCACAACCCACTCAAAACCAAAGCACAACATACATTCGGGAACACACAATCCAAAGCACCCCTAGGCTCACATCCCACAATTGAAACTCCCAAACCAACGCTCTCACCCAAACGCAGCACTCACAGATTCAGCTCACACCTGCACTCACATCACATCGCTCACAACTCACAATCCAATCTCACATCCAACACATGGAACTCACATCACATCACATCGCGCTACTCGAACTCCTAGCCCATACTCACAGCACATCCCAACACTGAGCTAACGCACACGCCTAACTGAATCCCACAGCTAAAACACTCCCGAACCGCATCACAACACATCACCTAAGCCAAACTCACCCGAACTTACATCACATCACACATCCCGAACACATCTCACTAACTCACATCCCACAGCACAACACAACCTCACAACCCAAGCGCATTACCAAAGCGCGCATCTCCAACAAACCATAACTCACATTCGGTCATCCTTTTCCAGAGGTTCCAACTCCCTCAGACTCAGGCTCAAAGCACAGAAAACATTCAGACAAACAGACACTACGCTTCCGCTGCGCTACTCTGATAGTGGACAACCACAGAGCAAACACACACAACTGACTTCAGATATCAATCAAATCAGAGAGCAGGTAGCAGACAAATCATGCATCAGACAACACATAGCATGTAACAGACAATGACACGGAAGCGTAGACATGCAGACACCCACAAAACCCAAAGAAAGCTCAACCTGGCTCTGATACCACTAAATGTAACAACCCCAAAACCACCCTAGGAGTTTGGGTCGTTACACGTCACGTATCTATTACCTAATAACGCAAGGCTCTAACACAAATCCCGAAACAGATGCAAAATACAATTTATTAACCGAGTCCAATGATTATAACGCTTAAACATTTATTACAGAGCGAAAGAAAACCTATACAAGTATCGAAAGCCAAACTAAAGTACAGCACGTAGCCGAACTACAAAAAGGCCTCAGGCCACAGTTACAAGTACAAATCAAAAAGCAAAATTAAAAAGCAAAACCAAAACCAAAAACGAAGCGGAACCTCCAAACAGAAGCTTAAACCTGCAAATCAGACGGAAATAGGGGTGAGCCAAACTTTAGCTCAGCTAGTGATAAACTTCATCAACTGAGCATGCTCAAGACATATACTGAACATATACATATACATGGCTTAACAAAACGGATCAAAAGTCGAAGCGAAAATCAGACAGTGGAAGAAGCTTTTCCAAATCAGATAAGGAGTAGATCAGAAAGAAATAGAGAGCTTAACAAAACAGAGGTGGGACACTAGACACCAGCTGACACAACAGAAGGGTAACACCATGGCCCTATGGATCCGCAGATCCCACACAGAAGTCATTGAGATGACTATGGACCCGTCGGTCACTAAACATCCGAGGGACCCTAGGAGACAGACAGAAGGGAACCCGAGGGAAAAACAGAAGGAATTCTTGCGCAGCATGCTACGGGAAAGCCCGACCCAACTATCCAAGGCTCAGAAGCTAAACATCTAGGTCCTAAAAAAAGCTTTGCAATACAGTGCAAAATCCTTAACAGGCATAACAGAGCAGAAAGTAGAATCTTATCAAAACAGATCAGAAGTCATAACAGAGCCGAAGTTGTATACCGACTATCACGTACGAAGACCAAACAGAAAATAGAAGCTCAAACGCTCCTTTGGAGCAAGACCGAGATTGAAAACTTAATAGAGATATTCAGAATGCAAAACTCATATTCACCAGCTAAAAACATCCCAATAGATAGTACACACTGAAAGGAAACCAACACCACAAACGACACTCAAAACGAAGTTAAGATGAAGAAGTTATGCAAAAACAGACACGTGTCCGGACATGCGTCCGACCTTGCATGTCCGGCCACACGCCAAAGACGGAAAATGCAAACGTCCGGACTTGTGTCCGGACTTATATGTTTGGACAAGCTCCGCAAGACAGGGATAGAAGCATCTGAACTTGTGTCCGGGCTTACATGTTCGGACAAAAGTCAAACAGAAACCCGGAACTCGTCTTCGCTTCACGTCCGGACATACATGTCCGGACGGAAGTTCGGACACCACATAGAACACGGCAAATCGAAGGCGTCCGGACTCAAGTCCGGACACTGTAAAAACTGCAGAATTCAATGATGAATGAAGAACAATTCAATGGCTAAAATCTTCCACAATTTATACATAATTAATCATAGCAAAGTAGCACAACAAAAATGCGTTACCATGGGGTTTTGACAGATTAAAAACGCAACACGAAATCAGTCAGAACCAACACAATCAGATAATCAAACAACCATATACGGAAAACGAACAACACCGAAATCCCCGTGCTTGAACACACACATCCGAATCCATTCACCACCTACCTCACATCCGACGCTAAGCGATCTCTACGGACCCGACAATGATCTCCACTTGAATCCCAACCCGAAACAATGAACGCTCGAACTGCACGCTTCCGGACTCAACAAAAAAAAAATCAAGAAGGAGAAGGGGAACTCGACGAGGATAGAATCACGCTTCACTCTACGAGCCTGGAAGTCGACTGATTGTCTAACAGAATTCCACATCGTAACTCTCCGACGATCAACAAAGGAAAGAAGATTGAGGATTGAGAGAAGGAAGGAAACCAAGAGAGGTTAAGGAGGAGTGCAGAACGAGAGGGAGGAAGCACGACAAAAACTGTCGATATGTATTGATAGTAAATGAGAGGGAAAAGAAAGAATAAATTAGAAATCCCTTTACTAGTTAATAATTAAATAACAAAAGGAAGAGGAAGTGAATTAACAATAATGGCCCATCTCTTACTACTTAATAAATAACAAAAGAAATAGTAAGAGCAATGTAATCCTCCTTACTCAAACGAATACAGAAACCGAAATTATACCATAGACGAACTAACATAAGATCAAAATGATAATAAGCTCCTCTGTGAATAAGAAACGAAATAAGGTAATTAAATAAATAATAAAAAAACTGGGGCATAACAATATACCCCCTTAAAATGAATTTCGTCCTCGAAATTGGACGATACCCGGAACTGTTTTGCTGACTGGTCTGCTTTTTTACTATATAAACTTTAAATGGTTGTAACTTTTAATATATAAGTCCAAAATGAAAAAAATATCATTGTTCAACTGAATTCAAGCTCTTCAAAACAAGACCAGTGATGGATATGTTTTGACAACTTTAAAAAAATTTATTTTTACATGTATACGATGGTACATTAAAATGATAAAATGATTCGTTAATTTTGTATTATGATTCATTAAGTAATAAGTGGTGAATTCGATTACAAACTTCGGAACGGATTAAAAAATCATTATTATTTTATAGTGTATTATTATTGTTGTATGGTGTATTTAAACCTTCTATGGTGAATCATGTATTTTTCTTACTACCAACTTATTTTTTGTGTTGTATTATTGTTTAAATTTTTTTTATTTTAATATGTTTACGATGATACACTAAAATGAAGATATGATTCATTAAATTTGATATTATGATATACCAAAATTATGTTATGTGTTTACAATGATACACTAAAATGATGTTATGAATCATAAGTCTTATTAATATGTATGGATATATTAGACCTGGCAAAGGTGACCCGAACCAGAAAAACCGACCCGATCCAACCCGATCCGAACCCGAATTTAAACCGAATGATGTGACCTGAAACGTGACCCGAAAATCCGAACCGAACCAAACTAAAACCGAATCAAACCGAAATTTGATATACCCGAATCCACCCGAACCGAATTCACCCGAACCGAACTGACCCGAACCGAATTCATCCAAACCACACATGAAGCTAGACAAACTTCCATTATCCTTCCATTTATTATTGGCATGTACGAATGCATGATTTTGATTAACTGGGACTAGACTAAGGAATGTTTTCATTCCATTTTTACAATTCTTTCCATCTTTTGCCGTGTCCAAGAAAATTGGTTCAAAAGAATAAAGATTACAAAACTTACATCTCATAAATATATTTGTATGAATAATTAAATTAAATTAGGGTTGAAAATGACAAAATAAGAAGATAAAGGGACAACCCCTGCATAGGAGCAATAAGCTACTGAAGAACACCCACACGAGGCGCGCACGCGAGACAGTGATCGGTGGCACACACACAACATGAACTCATGGGCACGAGGTGATGACGGGCGCATAGGGGAACATGCGCGAGGTGGTGATGGATTGGCATGGGCGCACAACACTTGAGATGACGGGTGCTGACGCAGGATGTGTGCGGGGTGTGACGGACGTGGGATGGCGGGAGGCACAAGCACAACGTCGGCCATAGGGGGGGTGGATAGACTGAGCGTCGAGTGCCGAATATTGACCGATGATTCACCAAATTATAAATTTATACTTGGTCAATACAATTAATAAATCTATAGTTAAAAATTAATATTAAAGATATTGTCATCCAATTTGATTATGTATAACCAACCAATACACAAACAATCTTCATCATAGATAACACTATATTAAGAGAATTTGGATCCAAATATGAAAATCAATATAAGTTACAAAGGTTGCTTAAATTTGTACTTTAAAATTTTTGTCAATTAAGCATAACGCGGTAAGTCACCCGAATTTGACCCATAACCCGAAAAAACCGAAAAACGTAGAGGCTAACCCAAACCGAAAGCACCCGAACCCGAAATCAACCAAACCGAAGTCACCCGAATCTAATTTTAACCAGATAACCCGACCCGATCCGAACCGAACCGAATAGTGAATATCTACAAATTGACCCGAACCGAACCCAAACCAAGTGACCCGAATGGCCAGGTCTAGATATATACATGTAATTAATATAAATTTTTAAATTTCTCAAAATATATTCATAGCTGGTCTTGTTTTGAAGAGCTTGAATTTAGATGAACAATGGTGTACAAAATTTCATTTTGGACTTATATTTAAAAGATACAATAATTCAAATTAATATAACAAAAAACAACCAAATCAACATATGAGTGGACTACTAACTGAGCTGACAACTGAGTGAGCTGCCAGCTGGACAATGTTGGACTGGGCATGCTTCACCGTCTCCCATTCGCTTTTTTTTAGCAGAGTAATGAATACTCCTTTTGTCCTGAATTGACCGTCTTGCTTATTATTTGGATACGTCGTTTGACTTCAATATTTAATATATAAGAAAATAATTTTTAAAATTTAAGTTTTATAAATGATTCCTTATATGATAAACTATATAGTACAAAATTTATTTTTGTGAAATCATTTTATCTTATATACTTAATATTGAAGTAGAAAAACGTGTCATAAAACAAACAAGACGCTCAATCCCAATCCGTCATAGGGGGGAGTAATTGTTTTTGCTCGAACGCTTTCAGTACTGTCTGTCCGTAAGTACAAACGCTCTGCGCACGTCAGAAATTGCCAACTCTACTCAAACTTCAACCACGCCGCTCATTTCCGCGTGTAACTCACGGTCTTTTGTACGCATTTATTATCCCCTGCTTCTCCTTCACCTCAATCCGACTATCATACAACCGGTTGTACGATGTTTACGTACATTCTTGAACAATCTTCACAATTAATTTGAACAACCATCATATAAAGTTGAACAACTTTCAAAATAACACATGTAACTTTTACATCAATATGAACAATCAATACAAAAACTTGAACAACGTTTCAACTTAAAATGAACGGTTGTACGATGCTCACCGTACAACCGGTTGTACAACAGAATTTGCCCCTTCACCTTACGCACGCGGTGCCCGCAGCGCAGACTCCTACGTACCCTTTCAAATAGAACAGCCAGTCCTCCAATGAAAAATCTGAAAACGCGTATATAGGGCCCAAAGCGAGGCAACCAACGAAGATTGACCCGTTCTCCAACAGGCCTAATCGTCGTCTTCCATTTCCTTCGTCTTTTTCCTCTCCGGCCTATCTGACCCTCACTGACGATCCCTTACTCCGATATTTAGCTCTACACTGCTTGAGTACTTTGCGCTAATCTATCATCTCACGCTCTCTGTCTGGAAGGAAAATGGAGCGATCTTCTTCGTTTGTCAGGTTCCCATTGGGTAGGCAGTCTTCTTTAGCAAGACTCGATCTCCTCGCCAGTGCGGTCGAACTGGATGTTGATTCGATAATCGACTCTACGGATGGGTCTTCCGACGGATTGACACCAAATGAGGACGCCGTTCCCCCGGGTTTTATGCTGATGTACGCTTCCAACGAGGGGGACGTCGACGGAATCAACGAGTTGCTGCAGGAGTCAGTAGAGCTTGTGAATTTCCGCGACACTGATAACCGGACGCCCTTGCACGTGGCTGCTTGCCAGGGCTATGTAGATGTAGTTGAGATGCTGATAAAGAATGGGGCGGAAATTGACGCCAAAGATCGATGGGGAAGCACGGTACGCCATTCCTTCCGTCTTTCCTCTCTATTCTCTCTCTCTTTTTTTTTTGTTGAAACAGTCTTTCCTCTCTGTTCTCCTTCCCGTTGACTATTGTTCTTGTAGCTTCTCTGGTGGTGGACGCTTGTTACCTGACCGATATAGAATTGAATTTTGGCAATTTAAGATTTAACACTCAGTGAGCATAAATTTCTCTTGTGGTCGGGGTCCTTTAGCTCTAACAAATTTCTTGTTGCAAAATTATCTATAAATTCAAATCTCTAAAAACTTCACTCCTTAAATATCATAAATTAGTCCTAAACTAGACATAAATTTCATTACTTTCGATGTGGGTATGTTGAAGATGTCCTTCACTGGTTTTCTGTTGGATTGGAGATGTTCTGCTCAATTTGTTTACTTCTTTGGACTGATGAGTCAGATTTTGGCTTTTGGGTCCCGGCCGGTCCTAGCTATTCATGTTGATAGTATCTTGATCGATGATCTTTAACAGGCTTCCCTTACGGATGTCGCCCCCTTTTCAGGATTTAGTTAAGAGCGCCGTTGATTGGAATGTGATAGTGACCCAAAACTACTTAGAAGGTCCAGCAGGCAATGAAAGTGAAACGCAACGGAGGAATCCGATGCGAATATACTGGTGGTGATGGTAGAAGGGAGGGAAAGGTAGAACAAGAGGATATGTTAGGAAAGGGAACCAGCTGCTTACTTCTTTTATGTGTGCCTCACTAAGCTGGAAAAATTTGTCGATGTCAATAACTTTATAGCAGTGAAGTACTGGCAAACAAAAATGCAAACTCCCTCTCTTTTTCAGCTATGACCTGATAACTCTCTCTGATGTTTTACCTAGTTGGTGACGATGATGGGTTTCGTCACATAGAAGCTTACCCAAGTCTTGCACATATATGTGCCTTGTCTTACAAGTTAGTGAAATAGGCCAAGTTGGATTGATTTCAACTCCGGTGGAGGGAATGCAACAGTGTGCTTGAGAGATATCTTTTTGTGTACTTATGGCTTTTCATCGACCAGAAATATAGACGACTTGTGTTGGTTTTGCCAAAAAACATTGTGCGCGGATTTCTGTCCGTATCAAAGATAGCTACATTTCCATCCAGAAATTGATCTGATGTTTATCTCGCGCATCTTTAGCAAATAGTGAAGCAGAGGGAGGTTGTAGGTTTATTTTTTTTGTGGGGAATTCTGATCGCTTTACTATAATATTTTCCGTTTCTGCTCTGTTATCTACTATTTTTTTGGAGGAAATTTCCAGTACCGCCTTTCTTTGCTTCTGCTTTATTTTCCTAATTGCTATCCTTCAATGCTTTTGTTTAACAACGATGTGTAAATGCTGAAACAGCCACTCGGTGACGCCATTTATTATAAAAACTACGAGGTGATAAAGGCCTTGGAAAAGCATGGCGCCAATCGTCCAGTATGTTTTGTTATCTCATCGCATTCCCCTTGTTTTATCAAACTGATTATCTGGAGCTTCTTCCTAAACGTTCACTGGTTAATTAGGCTGCTCCCACGTATGGCAAGAGTTCAGGCTACATTCCGGAGTATGAAATTGATCCCAACGAAATTGATTTCACTAAGAGTGTGAACATCACAAAGGTGATTATTACTATAACAAATTTATGCTCTCTTTTCTTCTTTGAACATAACCCATTCTCCGTGAATAGTGATAATACTCAAATAGGTTTATGCTTGTTACATTCAAGACTTTACTGTACGGTGAACAGCCACTTTACTATTGATTGTCGTGTCCCGGTAATTTGCATAAAAGTGCATCCTGAGGCGTTTTCTGCTCATAATCTCACGCTTTTGTTTATTCTGTTTAAGGGAACCTTCAGGAAAGCATTGTGGAGAGGCATTGAAGTTGCTGTCAAACAGCTTCAGGATGATATATGTGTGGTTGACGATAAAGTGTGGGTGCATTGTTTGAATTATTACTAATTCTTCTTTTTTTTTATTGAACTTGTTACCGACATTTTCTCATACAACGAAAAGTAACGTACTACGACATAATGCCTCTTCTACAGGAGGGCCTTCAGGGACGAGCTTGCTCTGCTTCAGCGAATTCGTCATCCTAACGTGGTCCAATTTCTAGGCGCTGTTACTCAGAAAAGTCCTATGATGATTGTGACGGAATATTTGCCCAAGGTATATGGCATTATTATAGTTGTTCATCATCATCATCGTGGAGGTCTAATCATACGTTCGTTTGACAACTTTCATTTATACTTCCATTTTCTCAAACACTGTTAAACCCCTCATCACTTGTCCTCTTTGAGTTATTGTTATTCTTTCTTTGTTTCCCGATCTGGATACATTCTTTTCACTTGATAATGCATCTCCTTCAAGTTTTTCAAAAATTAGGTTTTTCCCAACTTTACATGTGCTTTACGTTATTGATTGTTCTATTGTGATATGGATGGGACTAAGATTATTGTTCATCGATGTTGTCCTTGGAATAACAAAGTTAAATGTTTTTGATATTGCTCAAATTGTGAGGCTGTCTCTAAGGGTGTGTTCATAGTGGGAATGCACTTTCTTTTTGGCACGTGGAGGTGTTAGTGATTTTTTTTTCTTTCTAAAATCATATTTTACACTAGCGTTCTACGATCAGTATTGTTGTTTAGATCCACAATTGCAACATTTTCTTCGCTTTTGAATGTCTTGGTTTAAATTTAGAATGTTTCAGGGCTAGGTTTTTTCAGTTTTAATATTCGAAGGATCAATCATATAGGTGATTGAGGGAGTTGTAACCAAAAACGAAAAAGGGACACTTTTGAACTAGCGTTAGAAGACTAGAGTTAAGGGTAGCAATGGGTTGGGTTCGAGTGAGATGGAACATCACCATCTTCCACTTAGTTCCATTGCTCAACTTGTCACCCGTGTTATGAGGGTATAATTCAGATAGATCGGGTGATATACGAATTAAAACAATTTTTGTTTGTCTTAATCATTTATAAAATATGTTGGCGTTTAATTATATTTAATAGTAATTTTTGAGTGCTACGTATAGTTGATCAGGAATGTTCAGATTTGAATATAGTAATTTATAAAATAATAAGGGTGTGGTTGTAATTTAAAAAAAATAAAATTTCTTGAGTCAAACTATAAACAAGTGATTAATTAGGTAATAAATGGGTGACGGGCATGAAAAATTCATCACCCAACCGACCCATCACTTGATTCATCCATCATCTATTTCACTTGTTTATTTCAGATTCTTATCTGTTTATTTGAATCGGGTGTTCCAGCGGTCACCCTCTAGATATTGCTTTCCCTAACTGCAGTAGTAGTTATCAAGCTACTCATGGCTCTAAATAGATTTGATGTAGTATCTGTTCCACGTTGCATGGTTATATAATTTAGAAGTCAATATACTTCTATGCAGGGTGATCTATGTCAATATTTGGATACAAAGGACCACTGAAACCAAGGACTGCAGTGAGGTTTGCACTTGACATAGCAAGGTTAGTTTCCTTAACTGGGTTTAACTTGCTAATTACTTGTATGAGCTATTAATAGCTCAAGATGTTGAGGCTTATAAATCTACATTTTAGCAATTTATGAGTTTTGCATCATAGTCAATAATGTTCAGTACATATTAAGAATAGCTTGCAGAGTTATCTTGATGAACCGTGTAAGAGAGTAAAGAAATTTTGTCTCAGAGTTTCATCCAAAGTTGTTCTCCATTTCGTCCTTAGTCTTTGGAAGATCACTCTAACAAGATAAGAGATCGACATGATTGTGTCTGACTGGGTTTTATGCCAAAGGGAAAAGCTAATAATTGGTAATACTGCACAGGCAATCATCCTACTATCTAATTAGTTTTTGATATGGAAAACTTACGAAAGGTTCTTCGGATGTTATATCCCTCTGTCCCCCAATAAACTTAATACGTGAGGGTTTATAGCGGGTTTGTGAATTTTATAAATGACTCCCTGGTAGGTAATGGCGTGCCCTAGGGTGAACAATACTGAACTGAGTTGGATTATGTATCGTAGAAGCTCTACTAGAAGGTTCATTTGCAGTCGTCCATAGATAGCTTGCAATGGCAATTTCTTTTTAGTAGTAGTCATGGTTTGAGATTGAGACTTCTTGGTTTCTGTAGGATATGTCATGTTTTTTGCAGGATCAATTTCCTCTCATTAGAATGTTCATTATAGGGGGCACTCCACTTGACTTGTGATTAAATCTTGTGCCGACGCTTTACCAATATAGGAAGCTTACTGAAAGGTCCTTGACTGGCTGAGTAACTAACATCATTTTGTTATTTTCCTACGTTCTCTCCCATTTTTGTGGGGTTTGACTGTGACAGTACTATCTCCCAGTCAGAATGACTCTCTGACTTATAGCTATAACAAATATCGAAAGATCACCCACAGTGTAGAAGAAATTTTCTTTCTTTTATAACAAACATAGAGATTAAACTTCCAAACACGCACAAGTAACAATCATTCACCGATCATGTCGAATACCGCTCACGTTGATTTCTTAAACACACGTGAAACAACACTCAAAAGTGTGTCTCATACTAGAATAAGCTCCTAAGTTTCACTGTTCTTTCTTATGTTTTTGCTCTTCCAAAAATCCGCACCTACATCTAACTTGTACGTCCCTATACGTCTACCCTAGAAACTATATCGACAGCATATTTCATCTTAACCACAAAAACGGGAGGCACCAAAGATTGACCGGAATACAAGAGTTCTCTTAACAGCAAAGATATTATCACTGCAGAGATTTTCTAAACTAGATCTTCCTTGGAATAATGAAATATTTGCGTAATCATCTTTATGACTCATCAAGAGATCTCTTGATGGACCATCAGAGTGTGTGCCAGTTTAATCATCAACACACTGCTTCAGTACACTGTTTAAAGTTACCAATCAGCTTATTATCTGCGAATGATCTTGTTCATAAAGGGGGGAGTGACCTGCAATCAGGAGCTGATGCTGATTACTTCGTTTCAGGGGGATGAGTTATCTTCATGAGATTAAGCCAGATCCAGTGATTCACCGAGATCTTGAACCCTCGTGAGTTCTCTTCCAGGAGCCACAATCTCATTTGTCATAATCTACGATGTGAATAAAATGCTGCAGCTTCTGTTTGTTGCCTTGAAATGTCTAAACATTATTTATATTGCTTACTGGTAAGATGACAGGAATATTTTGCGGGATGATACTGGTAACCTAAAAGTTGCTGACTTTGGAGTTAGTAAGCTTCTCAAAGCTGCCCATGGGGGTATAGAAGACAAACCCTTAACCTTGGGAGAAACTTCATGTATAGTTCGGTTGCCTGGCAATGCCCACCTTTTCTTATTCTATTAAAAAATGCTCCTATTCAACATCTGATTCAACTTAATGCTTGTAATTATGACCCTTTGTCCCGCTGTAGGCCGTTATATGGCTCCTGAGCTATTCAGAAGGGAAGAATATGACACCAAAGTTGATGTGTTCTCTTTTGCGCTGATTCTTCAAGAGGTAATAGTTCTGTCTGGTTGGATCAAATTTGGATATGCTCATAGGAAATAATATTACTGGTTAAGTAAGAAGCCATTGGGCGCAAAATCCTGTGTTGGGGTTTACGGCTTTATTTTTATGTATTAATTTCGACGTTCTAATTATAGATGATAGAAGGCTGCCCTCCTTTCCCCTCAATGGATGAAAGTGATGTACCAAGAGCATATTCTGAGAATCGACGCCCACCTTTCAAATCATCTTCAAAGCTTTATGGTCATGGATTGAAAGAGTAAGCAATGACATACTACTAACGTATCTTTTTTTTTAATCAATTTGATCAATCTTGGACAAGAGTAAGGTATCTGTGACCTTGCCAATTAGAATACAAATTTAACCTTTTCTGCATTTGGTAGGAAAGTTATCCCCCTAAGTGCTAACTAATGATTGTTGGACATTACTCAGGTTGATTGAAGAATGTTGGAGTGAAGATCCCAAAGACAGACCAATATTTAGAGTGATCATCATTAGGCTGGAACAAATGTACAACACTATAGGTCGCAAGAAGCGTTGGAAGGTTCCTTTTCTGTCTGCTCTCATTCCTTTGCTTTTGTTCTCTTAATTAATAATTGTGTGTTCATCTGCCGTATCTGTTTGTTCTTATCCATATAGGTAGCTTTCAAGTCAGTCATATAGATTTATCATTTTCTTGATCAGCAATTCTGCTCTAGCTTTTGCTCTTGCCGAACCCTGCCGATATATGTATCTTGCATGTCTGCTTGTAGACATATAACCCACCCACTGTTATATTCTAATCTGCTCCCTCAAAAATAAGTATAACCCACTGTTATATTCTAATCTGCTCCCTCAAAATAAATATAACCCACTGTTATATTCTAATCTGCTCCCTCAAAAATAAATAAAAATCTGATTTTATATAGGACAAGGCCAGAAGGGTCTCTACTACTAGAAACTTGAATTGGAGGATTCGGTGCTGGATATTTTAATCCGGTTTTTCTGGGCATTCTGCAGGTGAGGCCACTGAAATGCTTTCAGAGGACTAATTCCAGCATGGGTAGCTATGGCAGTTCTTCCCCTGTTTGAGTGCCTTGATTTCGGTGGACTATATTTGCTTGTTGAAAATAGTTTGCTATGGTGAAATGCTTTACTGCGTTTCGCTTTATGATCGCTGGAAGTGCAGTGAGGGAAAATTGAGTTTGATCTCTAATTTAGATTGTATCTACTTGCGAGGACTCTATATGTTTGATTGATTTACTCGAAGATATATGTGTTAACTTGTAAATGATCATTTTCCCCGAACAGGCCAAGAACTCTTAAAGTGTAGCCAAGTTTCTAGTAGATTCTTACGGCCCCCTATTCGTACCAATCATCCTTCGGCTACTGTGGGGTTGGATACTTGTGTATTTTTCTTTCAGCTCACATATGCAGTTGTGCTACGACACTGATTTGTACCATCTATATTAAATGGCAAGCTTTATTGATGGCTATTTTGGGCTCATACTAATATGTTTTACTTAAAAATATTCCCAGTTACAGAGAATACTACATAGCTAGAAGACGTAACTGAGAATGGAATGAAGTAAGAGATGAATGCACTGTTTCATTGATCATCGATGTACTACACAGTTAATGGGCTACATATAAATGGGCCTAGAATAATTATATGGATTAAATATATGGGCCAACTATTAGTAGCTCAGTATGCCCCCGCGATCGGTATGTGGACAAGGCCAAGAAGCGATTGAAGAACAGTAAAGCGGGTGGCACAGAGAGATTTGGTTAGAAGATCAGCCAACTGTTGCTCTCCCGCAAGATGAGAGACCACCAAACTTCGAGATCGAACACGTTCCCTGACAAAATGGAAGTCCAGCCCAACATGTTTAGTCTTGTAATGTAACACAGGATTAGCTGCAAGGTAGGTAGCTCTCAGATTGTCACAATGGATAACAGGAGCTTGACGAAGAGGAATGTAGAGTTCACATAGTAGCTGTTGTATCCAGATTAGCTCAGCAGCTCCAGAAGCAACAGCTCAATATTCTGCCTCTATGGTTGAACGAGCAACTGTGTCCTGTTTTTTAGATAGCCAGTAAATAATGGATGAGCCCAAGAAAATTGCATAGGCGGAAGTAGAGCGTCTGGTTGATGTATCAGTCGCCCAGTCAGCAGACTTCACAGATAAAGTAAACATCCATATATATTTCGTATAATCATCAACCATGGACAAGTAGTATCTACAACCATCTAATCCAAGAATCGGGGAAGGTCCCCATACATCCATAAAAACCAGCTGAAAAGGCTTAGTAGATCTAGAAGGGGAAGAAGGATAGGGAAGAGCATGTGTTTTGCCTGCTCGACAACCAGCGCAAATAAGGGATATTGGTGTGTGTTTTGTACTATAAGGTAAACTATTTTTATTCAAAATGTAACTAGTAATCTTATCAGAGGTATGCCCTAGGCGAAGATGCTAGGTTTTTGTATCTGTTTTGCTAGATAGGTGAGCAGAATGTTGACTAACACCAGGTGAAGCAGCAGTCTCAAAGTGATATAGGCCGTCCTTAATTCCGCCCCTGAGCAAAGTAGCCTGAGTATCCTGATCCTTCACAATAAAATGAGACGAAAGAAATTCAAAGAAAACAGGTTATCTTCACAAAACTGACGAACAGACAGCAAGTTTTTGGAGATATTAGGCACATGAAAAATTTGAGATAACAGAAATCGATGATGAGAAGAGGAAACATAGCCAGTGCCTTGATTATCTATCGGGATCATTGAGCCATCACTCAAGGAGACCGCCTCTGACCCAGTGTAAGGGTGAGAAGAAGAAACAGATAAGTTGGACAAGTCATGTGTAAAATGGTCAGACGCAGCAGTATCGGGATACTAGGATTGATCAGGTCCAGAAGCAGATATCGAATTAGCAGAAGACAAGTTTGCAGTTGGATGAGAGGGTAAGGTAGGTTGATAAGTGTGATTATATCGATGATCGCAGGCATTGGCCTTGTGACCGCGTTTCTCACAAATCTGACAAAGGGACGACGAGTATCTGGTTTTACCGTTTAAAATAATAGTAATCCAGATCCCAACATTAGGTCCTCCTCGGCCATTATTCCTTCCTCTTCCCCGTGAGAACGACCACCACGATAGCTGTAACACCCCTAGAACCGGCCTAAGAGTTAAGGGTATTACACGCGCCGTATTACTACCAATAACGCAAGGCTCGAAACGATCAAAAGCATAAAGGCCCAAAACAGAGTTTATCTAATATTGTAAACCAATGTATTCAAATACAGCGGAAGCAAACGTATTCCAAAACATGATCCGAATCAGAAACTCAACAAACAGAGGAAGGCCCGAAGGCTTACAACGTCATACAGAAGTTTAAACAGTCAAATGAGCTAAGCACTACAGCTCCAGAACGCAAGATGATCCTCGCTGATCAATCTGCAAAAATGTTTTAGAAGTAGGGGAATGGCACACAACTATGCCAGTAAGCAGCGACCGTATCAGCAAGGTCGCTCAAAAACAATTGATGAAATCAGAGAAGAGAAGAAGAGAAGATAGATGAATAAAACATCCATGCACAATTCCAGATAGTCAGAAGCTTTCAGAAACAGAAGCAGAGTGGAACACAAGGGGTTCCCATTCCAGAAACAGTCAGAGCACTTAAACAGAAAGGGGACAAAACACAATGCACACACTCAGAAGGGTCGAAGACCCATAGACCATACCAGGTCTCTCGGCAACGCAGAAATGACTCGAAAGAGCCAAAGGGTTCGTCAACCCCACAGAACAGAAAGGGAATGACCCACACTCAGAACGACGTCTACATGGTATACCACGGAATAGCTCGACCCAGCCATTCACGGCTCAGAAACAATGTGTAATGTCCCAAAACAGAAAGGTTGCTTAAACAGAAGCAAAGTTGCATCTAAATATGCCAAAACACTCATAAATCAGTAGCACAGATCATAAGGAAACCAACGCCGCAGACGGCACTCAAATCGGAGTTCAAACGAAGAAGTTATGTTGAAAACAGAGGGGTGTCCGAACTTGTGTCCGGACGTCGAAGTTCGGACACAAGTCGAGACTCAGAAACCAAAGAAAGCCAAATGTCCGAACTTGTGTCCGGACATCGATGTTCGGACACAAGTCGAGTTGAAATCAGATAGAGGAATTCAGAATGTCCGAACATCCAAGTTCGGACGGATGTTCGGACAGGTTTTACGGAAGGACACGCGGAAGGTCCGACCTTGTGTCCGGACTTCGAAGTTCGGACACAGGTCGAACTTTAAATCAGAGGGAAGATTGAGGGTGTGTCCGAACATCCATGTTCGGACAGATGTTCGGACATACCCCGAACTTGCAAATCAGAAAGGCAGAAACGCACTGTCCGAACTTCAAAGCTCGGACGGAAGTTCGGACAGTGCGAAAAATGCAATTTCCAGAAGACGAACAGAGCAGAAAAACAACACAAATCAATGCCTCAAAATGCCAATTAATCACACACACCAAATCAGACATTAAACAGGAAACCATGGGGGTTTAGCCACTTCAAATCACAACAAACGCTAATAGAAACCACACACAAACCACAACAATCCTTGCAACACCCCATGGCTGAACTTCCAAACTGAATCGAGTAACCACCTACCTCAATCAATCAGCAGAGACAACTATCTGAAACAGTCCGCAGCAATCCAGAAATCCGACAGAGATCCACAGCAACTGATTCCCAAAATGTCAAATCTATAATCAGAAAACGAAGAAGGAAACCCCCAAACTCAGAACCTCGAAAACTGTAACACAAACCTGAATCAAGACCGGATGTAGTACTGCAGCAGAAACCCAATCCGAAGGCAGCCAACGACAACTGATTCGAACACATTCAGAACCCTCAATCAGAAAAACTGAATAAAACGAAGAAAACAACGAAGTCCCAATTCTGCAATTCAAACCTGGAATCGAAGAGGAACCACACCACAACGAAGATCGCCAATCTGATTGCAGCGGTAGAGCCAAAATTCACAACGTAGGAAGAGATTGAGAGAGAGAAGAAGAGAGAAAACTGTCGCTGCTCTGAACGCACGATCGGCTCGATGGAGGAAACTGATCGTGATGCAAGAATAAATTAGATGGAGAATAATTAAATAAGGCTCCCACTCCTTATTAATTAAAGAAAACAATTACCTTAATTGTTTTAATAGATGGACCTCCTTGCCCTCTGCAATTAAAACAATGCCGCCGGTGTCCCAACTGATAATAAATGTAATCCAACCTAGATCATTATATAAACCGGACATAAAATAAGGTTGCAATTAAACGGGTTATAACATCACCTCCCCCTTAAAAGAATCTCGTCCTCGAGATTAACTCACCTTACTGCTCGAACAGGGAGGGATACTTGGCACGCAGCTCATCTTCGAGTTCCCAAGTCGCTTCACTCTCTAGCTGATCTGACCACTGGACCTTCACCATAGGCAGGGTCTTACTACGAAGCCGACGGACATCCCTGGCTAAAATGCGAGTAGGCACCGCCTCGAAACTGCAGTCCTCTCTCAACTGAAGCTGGCTGTAGTCGATCACATGAGACGGATCATGCAGATACTTCCTCAACATAGACACATGGAAGACGTTGCACAGCTGACAAGGATGGAGGCAAGCTAACGGTAGGCCACAGGGCCAATCCTCTCCAGAATCTCAAACGGTCCAACGAACCTCGGGCTAAGCTTCCCACGCTTCCCAAACCGGACCACGCCTCTGACCGGCGACACTCGCAGATAGACATGATCACCAACATCGAACTCAAGCGGTCTACGCCTCTGGTCTGCATAGCACTTCTGTCTGCTCTGAGCAACAAGCAAACGCTCCCGAATCGTCCTGATCTTCTCTACTGCTCCTGCCCTGCACCAGCTCGGGTCCAACTAAGACCCTCTCCTTCAGGTCATCCCAACAGATGGGTGACCTGCACCTCCTACCATACAACGCTTCAAACGGAGCCATACCAATGCTCGCCTGAAAGCTGTTGTTGTAGGCGAACTCAATCAGAGTCACATGCTGCTCCCAGCTACCTCCAAAGTCCAAGACACATGCGCGAAGCATGTCCTCCAAAACCTGATTAGTCCTCTCTGTCTGGCCATCCGACTGAGGATGGTAAGCTGAACTGAACGCTAAATTCGTACCCAAGGCCTTATGCAAACTGCGCCAAAATCTCGAAACAAAACGAGGGTCACGATCAGACACAATAGTAGTAGGCACACCGTGAAGCCTCACTATCTCATCCAGATATAAACGAGCTAGGCGCTCCAAACTGAAGGTCTTCTTCACCGGCAGAAAATGAGCAGACTTCGTCAGACGATCAACTATCACCCAAACAGCATCACAACCCGAAGGAGTCCTGGGCAAACCCATGACGAAATCCATCCCCACACTCTCCCACTTCCACTCAGGAATGGGAAGGGGCTGAAGCAAACCCGCTGGCCTCTGGTGCTCAGCCTTAATCTGCTGACAGGTCTGGCACTTCGAGACAAACTCTGAGATATCACGCTTCATCCCAGACCACCAGAATGACTCTCTGAGGTCTCGATACATCTTCACCCCTCCTGGGTGAACTGAATATGGCGCTCCATGGGCCTCCTGAAGGATCTCTCTGCGCAGCACTGCATCGTCTGGCACACATACACGGCCTCTGAAACGCAGACAACCATCACTGGAGACACTGAAATCTGAACTCTGCTCTGAAGACAGCCCCTCTCTAATCCGACATAAAGCTGAGTCTGACTCCTGACCAACCCGAATCCTGTCGACCAACGAAGACTGCACCTGAAGCGCTGCTATCACACTGGCACTGGCTGGTCTGACTACCCAAACTCCCATACGCTGAAGCTCTAAGGCGGACCTCTGAACTCCTGACAAGGCACAAGCTACGCCCGGAGCACCTCTCCGGCTCAATGCGTCTGCTACAACATTCGCTCTACCCGGGTGGTAGAGGATCTCTAAATCGTAGTCATGAAGTAGCTCCAACCACCTCCTCTGTCTCAAGTTCAGCTCCTTCTGAGTGAACAAATACTTGAGGCTCTTGTGGTCAGTGTAAACCTTACACGACGCTCCATATAAATAATGTCTCCAAATCTTCAGCGCGAACACTACAGCTGCCAACTCCAGATCGTGGGTAGGGTAGTTCTTCTCATAGGGCTTAAGCTGTCGAGAGCCATAAGCCACTACCTTACCCTGCTGCATCAAAACACATCCCAGTCCCTTATGGGACGCATCACAGAAGACCTCGAACCCCTCGGTCCCAGAAGGCAAAGTCAGAATCGGTGCGTCGTCAGCCTCTTCTTAATCTCCTGGAAACTCTGCTCAAAGCCTCGCTCCACTCATACTTGATCTCCTTCCTCAACAGACGGGTCAGCGGGGATACAATCTTAGAGAACCCCTCAACGAACTTCCTGTAGTACCCAGCTAACCCAAGGAAACTGCGAATCTCAGCAACATTCGTGGGCCTCGCCCACTCCATCACAGCTCTAATCTTCTCAGGATCTACTGAGATACCGTCCTTCGAGACCACATGTCCCAAGAATACTACGCGGTCAAGCCAGAAGTCGCACTTCTTCAACTTAGCATACAACTCACGATCCTTCAACGTCTGCAAAACAATCCTCAGATGCTCCTCATGCTCCTCTGCGCTCCTGGAGTACACCAAGATATCATCTATGAAGACCACTACGAACTGGTCCAGATAGGGTTTGAAAACCCGGTTCATCATATCCATGAATACTGATGGAGCATTAGTCAGACCAAAGGCATGACTAGGAACTCGTAATGACCATAACGAGTCCTAAAAGCGGACTTAGGCACATCCTCGGCCTTAATCCTCAACTGATGGTAGCCTGAACGAAGATCTATCTTCGAGAACACTGTGGCACCCGCCAACTGGTCAAACAAATCATCTATGCGCGGGAGGGGATAACGATTCTTGATGGTCACCTTGTTCAGCTCCCTGTAGTCGATGCACAAACGGAAGGTCCCATCCTTCTTCTTCACAAACAGCACTGGCGCTCCCCAAGGCGAAACACTAGGGCGTATGAAGCCCTTATCTAACAGCTCCTGAAGCTGGACCTTCAGCTCCTTCAACTCCGCCGGACTCATACGGTAAGGGGCCCTAGAGATGGGCTGAGTCTCTGGCGCTAAATCGATGGTGAACTCCACCTCTCGCACTGGTGGGAGTCCGGGCACGTCGTCCTGGAAGACCTCAGGAAACTCTCTGACAATCGGGATGCTCTCCAAGCTAGATCCCTCACGCACCTCTGGCAGATAACATAAGAAGCCCTGGCAGCCCTTCCTCAAGAAACTGGCTGCCTGCATCGCTGACACAATCACAGGCGCACATGGAACTACATTCCCAGCGTAGACAAAACGGCTCCCGCCTGGCAGATCAAACCCACTTCCTCGCTGCGCACTATATGGGCATGGTGCTCTGCTAGCCAATCCATGCCCAAAATCACATCAAAACAGGTCATCCGCATCGGGATGAGGTCAGCAAAGAAAGTCTTGTCCCTAACTACTATGGGACAAGCCTTACACACAGAATCCAGCACACAAGGGGCAACCCCACCTAATGGACTACTCACACACAAGTCTACTCACTAGGCACAGCAGTCAGTCCAAGGTCACCCAACAAATCACAGCAGATAAAGGAGTGCGTAGCTCCAGAATCAAACAGACAAAACACATCTCGAGAATGGATCTGGAGAATACCTGAGATGACGCGATCACCCGCTCGATCACGCTCTCCAGCCATAGCATAAACCCGGGCCTGAGTCTGAGGCTTCTTCTGGTCGGACCTCGCCCCTGAGTCTGAGCCGGTACCTCTATCCCCTGAGCCTCTACTGGACGCCTGAGGGCACTGAGCAATCCGGTGCTCCAACGACCCGCACTTAAAGCAGGCACCGGTCTTCTTGTAGCACTCCCTACCAGGATGGGAGTGGCCACAAGACCCACACTTCGCCCCAGCTGACGAAGATGAAGAAGCTCCCCGGCGATCTCCATAGGTCTGCTTCTTCTGAGGAGGAGCAGCCTCCTTCTTCTGAGGCTCCTCAGCACGCCTCTTCCCTTATGGTCCTTGCCAGCCTGTCTGCCCTTGATGTCGGCCTCTACCAGCAGGGCGACATCCGCTACATCCCTGAAAGTCCGGTGACGAAGAGGTGTCACCGCCGACCTGATGTCTGGCCTCAATCCGCTCTCAAACTTACGAGCCTTCCTGTGCTCATCCGGCTCTGGAGCATACTTCGACAGCGTCACAAACTTCCTCACATACTCCTCTACAGTCATCTCTCTCCCCTGGCGCAGCCGGTTATACTCGTTGATCTTCTGGTCCTTGTACACATCCGGATAGAACTGCTTGTTGAACTCCAAGCAGAACTGATCCCAGGTCCAAGGCTGGGGATGCCTACCCATCACCATGCGCCACCACTCCTTCGCCTCCCCCTTAAAGAGGAACGTGGCGAAGTCCACCTTCTGGTCATCCTCCGACCCCATCACTCTCAGCAGGTCCTCGACCTCTGTAATCCAGTGGCTCGCCTCCTGAGGGTCACCACACGCCGTCAAAGGATGGAGGCTTTAGCTTCATGAACTCCTGGAGAGCTCGGACTCGGCCTCCCACGGCATTCGCTCCTGCTGGGCCAGCACCACCAGCTCCTCCACCAGCTCCCCCAGCAGCTGCAGCCATCGTCTGCATCAACTGCGTCACAAACTGCTGCACTACACATCCGCAGCATCTCCCTGAGGGGTCACTGGTGTCCTACGAGGAGCCATTCTGAGATATACAAATCCAAAACTTGTCAGAACTAACTCATACTGTCAACCACTGTCACAACTGACTCTCACACAAGCAAACACACCCACAGACACCAAAGAAAGCCAACCTGGCTCTGATACCACTAAATGTAACACCCCTAAAACCGGCCTAAGAGTTAAGGGTATTACACGCCGCGTATTACTACCAATAACGCAAGGCTCTAAACGATCAAAAGCAATAAAGGCCCAAAACAGAGTTTATATAAATTGTAAACCAATGTATTCAAATACAGCGGAAGCAAACGGATTCCAAAACATATCCGAATCAGAAACTCAAAACAGAGGAAGGCCCGAAGGCTACAACGTCATAACAGAAGTTTAAACAGTCAAATGAGCTAAGCACTACAGCTCCAGAACTCAAGATGATCCTCGCTGATCAATCTGCAAAAATGTTAGAAGTAGGGGAATGAGCACACAACTATGCCCAGTAAGCAGCGACCGTCATCAGCAAGGTCGCTCAAAACAATTGAAATCAGAAGAAGAGAAGATAAACATCTTATGCACAATTCTCAGATAGTCAGAAGCTTTCAGAAACAGAAGCAGAGTGGAACACAAGGGTTCCCATTTCAGAAACAGTCAGAGCACTTAAACAGAAAGGGGACAAAACACAATGCACACACTCAGAAGGGTCGAAGACCCATAGACCATACCAGGTCTCTCGGCAACGCAGAAATGACTCGAAAGAGCCAAAGGGTTCGTCAACCCCACAGAACAGAAAGGGAATGACCCACACTCAGACGACGTCTACATGGTATACCACGGAATAGCTCGACCCAGCCATTCACGGCTCAGAAACAATGTGTAATGTCCCAAAACAGAAAGGTTGCTTAAACAGAAGCAAAGTTGCATTAAATATGCCAAAACACTCATAAATCAGTAGCACAGATCATAAGGAAACCAACGCCGCAGACGGCACTCAAATCGGAGTTCAAACGAAGAAGTTATGTTGAAAACAGAGGGGTGTCCGAACTTGTGTCCGGACGTCGAAGTTCGGACACAAGTCGAGACTCAGAAACCAAAGAAAGCCAAATGTCCGAACTTGTGTCCGGACATCGATGTTCGGACACAAGTCGAGTTGAAATCAGATAGAGGAATTCAGAATGTCCGAACATCCAAGTTCGGACGGATGTTCGGACAGGTTTTACGGAAGACACGCGGAAGGTCCGACCTTGTGTCCGGACTTCGAAGTTCGGACACAGGTCGAACTTTAAATCAGAGGGAAGACTTGAGGGTGTGTCCGAACATCCATGTTCGGACAGATGTTCGGACATACCCCGAACTTGCAAATCAGAAAGGCAGAAACGCACTGTCCGAACTTCAAAGCTCGGACGGAAGTTCGGACAGTGCGAAAAATGCAATTTCCAGAAGACGAACAGAGCAGAAAAACAACACAAATCAATGCCTCAAAATGCCAATTAACACACACACCAAATCAGACATTAAACAGGAAACCATGGGGGTTTAGCCACTTCAAATCACAACAAACGCTAATAGAAACCACACACAAACCACAACAATCCTTGCAACACCCCATGGCTGAACTTCCAAACTGAATCGAGTAACCACCTACCTCAATCAATCAGCAGAGACAACTATCTGAAACAGTCCGCAGCAATCCAGAAATCCGACAGAGATCCACAGCAACTGATTCCCAAAATGTCAAATCTATAATCAGAAAACGAAGAAGGAAACCCCCAAACTCAGAACCTCGAAAACTGTAACACAAACCTGAATCAAGACCGGATGTAGTACTGCAGCAGAAACCCAATCCGAAGGCAGCCAACGACAACTGATTCGAACACATTCAGAACCCTCAATCAGAAAAACTGAATAAAACGAAGAAAACAACGAAGTCCCAATTCTGCAATTCAAACCTGGAATCGAAGAGGAACCACACCACAACGAAGATCGCCAATCTGATTGCAGCGGTAGAGCCAAAATTCACAACGTAGGAAGAGATTGAGAGAGAGAAGAAGAGAGAAAACTGTCGCTGCTCTGAACGCACGATCGGCTCGATGGAGGAAACTGATCGTGATGCAAGAATAAATTAGATGGAGAATAATTAAATAAGGCTCCCACTCCTTATTAATTAAAGAAAACAATTACCTTAATTGTTTTAATAGATGGACCTCCTTGCCCTCTGCAATTAAAACAATGCCGCCGGTGTCCCAACTGATAATAAATGTAATCCAACCTAGATCATTATATAAACCGGACATAAAATAAGGTTGCAATTAAACGGGTTATAACAATAGCCGCCTCTACCTCTCTGATTATAGTTTCCCTTATCACGAGAAACATTATTAGCAGAGATTATGCTCGATTCAGATGAAACCACAATAGTATTGGCAGAGAGATTACTACTATTAACAACATTTATAGCCTGTCTGCTTATACGACTCTCAACCGCAAGAAGTTGTGTAACACCCCACTCGTAATCACGTAATAATCACTCTCGTAGGAATAACTAAAAATGTCTCACAGCGGAATTCACACGGTAATTAAAACTCACTTGGGTGTCACATGCCATTACTTGCCCATGCGAGTAAAGAAGCAGAAATAAAATAACGATGAAACAACACTGGTAGTATATACATAACCGTAGTGATAACGAGATACTATCATTTACATCATTCTAAAACCAAAAGTAACCTCATCGACAAGTGAGCGTCTAAATATTCTTGGTGGTATACAATGCACTAATCAAATAAAGTAATATCCATCCTAATACAATAAGATCTCTCGTGCAGTATTCAAAATAAAACCCTAACTACCCGGGTCCCACACTTCGGCTTCAACGGTAATCATCACCTGTACAAATGTCGTAAAGGCTCAGCGATAAACGCTGAGTATGCCAGGTCTAGACCCTATTGGTCACTTAATAGTCATGGTCTCCATTATTAGGTTCATTACATGCTTTTACCGGTGTACAGGTATATTAAAGCAGTAAACACATGAGATGCGGTAAAGTGAAACAGTTAAAGCAGTCACTACATTTCACACACAACAGCACATACACAAACATATAATCACAACAACAATAAACTGTTAGCCGTTGGTACGGTCTTGTATTCATTTATTCAGACGACCCCCCGGGTCCTCATTACATTACAAAACACATCGTAAGTGGGTGTCAAGTTAGGACAACCCGTAATTGTATTCATTTATGGATAGTCGTCCTGGTGGCACCAACAGTAGTGCACTCTGCCAGAGATATAAGATCACAGGATTTCCTCTTTGCCTAAAAGGCGTCATTTAGTTTGTGGCATTAAGCCCGAGTACCAGCAGCGGTACATTCTGGCCAACGATCTATGTAGGCTCGTATGGGCTTAACTAGAGTAGAAACCCGATCTGGGAAAACACTCAAGAGATATCCATGCGTAGCCAGTTAGTCCGAGACTACACTGGTCTTATTCTTCACACACCATTCCTCCAATATATGTTTAAATAGTTAATCGAATACCTAAGGTATAATTTTAGGTTATGGAGAATTCATTTACCACTTAGCTGCCCTAAGGGTCTTACGCACACCTAGAAGTAATCTAGGTTATATTCATGTTCAAGAGCCGTGCTCTAGAGACCGACAATGGCGTGTCTCGTACCTAAGTATTTTACTTAGGTTGTTACATACATAATTATAATACTAAGTGTGTTATAATAAATAACATCAATCACTTCACATTTATCGTATATGTATATTTATATAAGTCGATCTATAGTCGACGTAGTATTAGTCCCGAAGGACGTTCGCGCACAATTAAATATTGCGGGAAAAGAAACAGTTAAACAACACATCATGTTTTTACACATACACACATACATACATACATCACACACGTTATGCAACAAACATATATCTGAGCCCGAGGAAGCCCTCAAGACATCTCAGATCAAACCCTTTACATACCGTTCACCTTAGACCTAGGATGCGCAGTAGACCACTAAGCTCGTCGGGCGCCTCCGTCTGAAGGACGATCTAAATAATCACAATACTATAAGTCAATCCACATGACTTAAGTAAACTCGGTATACCCGAATAACGCTAGTAATCCCGACATTTCATCCCCGGATTTCAACAATTAATTGTTAAGGTATCGTTATACGAAACTCGTTATTCGTAGTACGTATTAATATTCGGCCTTAACAGAAGGGTCGGTTCTTGTAAAACGTTTTAGTTAGCGCTTTCGAACGTTGGAGTTATATTATTCCAACCTATAATACTTACAAGTGTAACACTTATACTTATGTTCTTATACCTTAGTATATAATTAACAGTTCCGGTCACATGTGCATCTATACGTTATAACCTATGATTGCATGTACGCATGCAACATTGGTTTATATTACTTATAATCTCACCATCCTTTATTGTACCATATATTATACATCTCATTATTCATTATAACAAGCTAAGCTTCAACTTGTAATTTTATGACTTGTAGTATATAGTTATACTAATGTCATAATACTTGTCATTTATTATTACATGACATTTAAAACCATATGTATACCCATAAGTATATTGCTCTCAGTTTACATATATATATATATAATATATTGTTTTCATTTGATCTTAGTCATATAATATATAGTTTACATATATATATATATATATTGTTTTCAACTATAACATATACTCATTATTTATATATTCTCACATATGCTTACGCATTACATATATATACTTATACATTTATATTTCATGAGTTGTACTCTTATATGATATGTCACATTATTATCATCCTATGTAAGATGATTATTTTCATTTTTTGTATATTAAGAACTTTATCTTAATATTTGCAACATTTCATGACACGTCTTTATAATTTCCTAAGGTATAGTTACTACTAACCTTAGTTTATAATTTCCAATTTTCTCATTAATTGTCACATTATTTATGTGAATGTTATTAATGATAATTGTTTCATTTCATCACATTAATACTATATTATATCTATAGTATTTATATCATTGTAACCATAGTTTATAAATTCATTTTTGAATGTTATACATGCGCTAATAGCATATAGTTTTATAAACTATGTTTTGACCACATAAAATTATACAATGTTACACTTATATCTTATTCCAAATAATATGACACTTTACATTTCAATAAACATTATAATATATAGTTTTAGAAAACTATATTTATTACCAAAAGGACATATATATAACATACTTTTTATTTCTTCATTTCCCATAGTTTTCACTTATTACAATATAACCACATATTTTATATCATGTTATAAGTATCATATTTTCATAACATTAAAACTTTATAACACATTATAAGCTATAGTTTTACAAAACTTATAGTTATTGTCGAGAGGCACATATGTTATAAGTTTAAATTGTCATAACTTTTCTTATTCTTTATTTATTACAAACTCACCACATACTTTATATTATGTTATAAATATCTTATATTATACATTATAACCTTATAATAAGATATAACCCATAGTTTTTATTTTCCTATAATTCCGAACAGACCCTTGTCTGTTCTGATTTTATGTTTTCAACACTCAACTTTACATAATTATACTTTTACCACAAATCTTATAACATTAATACATAACATATATTATATCATCATTTATTCTTGTAATTTGTATAACCTATGGTTTATACATTTTTATAACTACCGAACAGACCACAAGTCTGTTTTGGTTTATTTTTCCAGCACAATATACTTTCTATATTTACACATTCACCAAATATATTATAAGGTGTTACATATACTATATATTATAACATTTTATTTTATAAATCATTATAACCTATGGTTTTTAATGATATTTAATTGTGCACAGACCTATGGTCTGTTGCAAATTGTTTCTCCACCCCTTAACTTTCTGAAATTATGTTTTGGCCCAGTTTCATAACATATGTTTTTAATTTCATTAAAACTATATGTTATACACTTTTCTTTATAAAATCATTTATATAACTCCAAAAATTCCCAAACTTTATATCAATGATATAAACTATTATATTAACAATCTTAACCCTTAACTTTCGTTAATTACCATTTCTACCCCAATAATTTTATAACTTTCATTTTTAACTTATGATATTACTATATAACCATAGTTTAATTTATTTATGTCATTAAATTTGGTCAAGGCACTTAACATGGTCAAGATTGACCTATTGACTACCAGTTTGACCACAAGTTTAACTAATTACGGTTTTGATCCCAATTCCCTTAAAATTTACAGTTTGACCTCAAATTTTATAAAACTTTATAAAAATTCATTTTAATAGCTTTTAAGGTATGGTTTTCGGCTATTGATTATATTTAGCCTCTAAAATTTATTTTAATTACTTGAAGACCCCAAAATATTTTGGTAATATCTGTTATTATCTAAAAATCATTTTTAAACTTAATGTACATAAATTAAATGGCCTAAAGTGCATGACCTTATTACAACACCAACATATAATAAAATTTACACTTAAATGTCTGATAAGTGTGAATCTGATATGGTTTATAGGTGCTAAATTCTTATTTTATGCAACATTTTTATGCGCTTTCTCACACTTATCCTATGCTTCTCATGATTCATACTTTGGGCAAGAACTGATGCAAATTTATATTTTAAAAGCAGGAAATGATAGTGAAAATGCATAGTTCTCCTCAAGAGCTTTCTAACGCCGTAAACGGGGAGCAAATCGGGGCTCAAACGAAGAATCTGGACCCTGTCGAAGTTTGCAGAAAAAAGACACAAATATACAAGTGTCCGGCTGACCTGCCCGACCCAGTTTTGCCGGACACTTTTTAACCTGTCCAGCGAACTGGTACGGACGCTGAGCCGGACATGAATAAAATCTCACCAGTCGAAGCTTTAACGTGTCCAGATGATGTGTCCGACCCTACGACCCGGACGCGCTCAGAAGGACAAAAATATTTACGACCACGAGTGCAACACGGAGATTTTGATGCATATACGCGTCCACCCGGGTGTCCGGCTAACTGACCTGGACGTAAAGCCAGACATCTCACAAACGAGAAAAATCTCGCCTGACACTATCTCACGTCCGGCTAAGTGACCTGGACAGGTGAACCGGACGTGTGTATTTTATGTCCAAAAATTTATTTTTAAAGGAGCGTGCACGAGACAGAGAGAACATTCAGAATTCAGAATTTAGAAGAGAGCCACGATCTAGTTCCTCCTCTGCAGCCGTGCAACCAAGGTTCAACCAAGGAGAATTTCTGCATCAATTTCTTCACTTTGTTCAACCCTACAACTAGCAAATCTTTGGATTCGACATAGAGATGATTTCTACTCCTTCTTCTCTAATTGTTTCCTCTTTTGATATGCTCGGCTAAGGGATTAAACTCCGGGGAATGGTGGTTGTAAATAATTAGGTTTTGCAGAATTAATATTAGTTGATTTGGGATCTATCAACGGTTTGTTTCAGATTATAAATATTGTTTGCCCTATCAATAAAACTTGCTATTTTATTTTTAGCTTTACGAAAGTTGTCAAGATCTGATCCATGATTGATAGCTAGGTCGTTATAATCTGTTAATCTGTGGAGAGCTTTATCTGATTGATGAGTTAACCTTCAGATGCAATTTAAATTCATATGCTTAATCCCTCTGCGTTAGTAGTGATAGGTTTATGATTTAATCTATCACGTTCTACACAGTGGAGTTCTAATTGGTTAGGATTTAGTCTTTTAGAAACTTGCTAGAATTAGCCGAACCCTATTCCCCAATCAACTGGTGATAGAACTGCAAGACTTAACTAGGAAAAACCACCTGAACCCGGAGTTCCGCTTTCGTTATATTTTTATCAGTCACTCTTTGCTTGTTCTTAATTTTATTGATCAACAATTTCCCCCAATTTACAGTTTTTGCTAGGATTAGATTTACTTTCTTAGTCTCTTGGTTCGATATCCCGGTTGCTCATATTACTTTACTGCTACGACCGGGAATTATTTTGAAACCAGTAGGTTTATATTATTTATTAATTTCTAGGATTAATTTCGTAGTTTTTAATTTATAAAAAAATAACAGTTTGCAAATTGGCGCCGCTGCGGGGAACTAGATTCCTATCTAGTCCTTAGCCTTGGTAGTTAATTATTTTAATTCTCTTTTATTTGGTTTATTTTGCTTTATATTTAAGTCGTATAATTTTAAGTTATTTCTTTATTTTGTTTTGCTTAGTTTATGTTATCTCTTTTGTTTTAGTTATTCTCTTAATTTTATACTACTCTATTTTTATTTAGTTTATTTGGTTTTTAGTTTATTTTGTTATTAGTAATTTCATTTTTTTTCTTAATTTATTCTTAGTAGTTTTCTTAATACTTTATTCTATTTTATTCTTAGTTTATTTCATTTTTAGTTATTTCGTTATTTTAGATAGATTATATGTCGCTTATTTATTTTACTTGTTTTATTTTTAGCTCAGTTTATTTTTAGTTATTTCTTTTGATAGTTTGACATTTCTCTTTTAAGCTTAGTTTTAATCTGAATTCAGTTTTGATGTTAGTGAATGTTCCTGGTATGAGATTCAAGGTCGATTAGCCAATCTGAAGAGGTGGTTCAATATCGGACAGACTCCTATTTGGATAGTGGAGCAAGTGTCTTCTGGTTCATTTGATCCATTTTCCTCTGATTTGTGTTGTTCGCAGTGTGGGGGTAATCACGAGTTCGAAGATTGCCCTGAAATTGAAGAGATGAGGCGGATTGAGGAGCAATTCGAACGAGAATCATTTTATTCACAGGATATATATTGCTCGAATTGTGGGGGACCTCATAAGTTTGATGATTGTCTCGAAGTAAAACAGCAGTTGTGGTTAGAGGATCAACCAGACTATCTGCAGCAACCTCCTTCACAGCAGCAAACTTGGGCCTCTAATATTGATAACCTGCAGGAGTTGATGAACAAGTTCATGGCCACTCAGCAAATTCAAGTTGAGCAGCAAATGATTATCAATCAGAACCTGACTTTGGGCCAGCAGAAATTAGAGCAAGCCCTTGTGAACATGCAGGGACAGCTAAGTCAGATGACTCAATTGTTATTGCAGCAAACTTCTCCTGGCTCACTTCCTTCTCAACCATATCCGAATCATGAAGAACAATTGAAGGTTGTGACTATTCCAGATGCTGTAATTATGGAGGGCTGTTATGAGTCTAAGGATGAGCTACTTGTTGAAGATTCAAATTACCCTCCCTCACCACCCTTAGTCCTAGGTGAAAAGGATGCTTACATCATCGAATTTGAGAGGGAGGAGCCACCACTACTCTGCCATTATCCCGGTCTCTTTGAGCCTCACCCACAGAAGGATGATGTTTACATCCTCCAATTTGAGGAAGAACAACACTCATCACCTGGTATTCTGCTTGACACCCGTTACCGTCAATACTTCCTTAAACACCAAGTTTTGTGGAGTATTTATTTTCCTATTTTATCTGTCGATGTAACATTTTGTTTTGATCTAGGTGGCTTACTACTGATTATTGTCCACTTCTTATTCCCGTTGACGCCATTGTCAACTTTTATTTTTGATCGGGATAACGAAGTGAGAGTCTAGCCAGAGACTCTAACTCCTGGCAGCTTGGTGGGAGGCACCCACCGGTTTGTATCTCTTTTCACTTTCTTAGTTTAGTTGTTTATTTGCTCTTTTCTTTTTAGTTTTTGGTGTGTTGGATGATGCTATGCTTATTGCAAGAGCCATGGCTCTTATTATTTTTCTACTAATGATTTTGTTTGGTTCCACTGAGTTCTTTTGGCTTGTAGATAATATTATCAGCTTGCTTACTTCATCGCTTAGCTGAACTCAAGTGTGGGGT
This sequence comes from Limonium bicolor, assembly GCA_023374045.1. Taxonomy (NCBI): domain Eukaryota; kingdom Viridiplantae; phylum Streptophyta; class Magnoliopsida; order Caryophyllales; family Plumbaginaceae; genus Limonium; species Limonium bicolor. Next base: position 45,419,749 of record CM041776.1, on the reverse strand, counting down.
TGGCCTTGCTACATACCCGGAGCGGTCTCTGGGGAGTATTCTTTACTTTTCTACTCTTTTATGTTTTACACGCTCCCTTCTGATCTGATGTGTGCGATTTTGTTTCCCCAGTTGGATTGCTTGCGCAATGTTAATTCTTCCTAAGCAATGAGGACATCGCTTCACTCTGAGTATGGGGTGGGGTAAGCTCCTTCGCCGCTTGTTTTTTGGGCGTCTCTGATCTTTTTTTCTCTTGCATTTGTTAAAGTTTAGCTGTGATTGCTCAACTGGGAAGGAAGTCATAGAGGAAGTATAGTTGGTTAGCTGATCTTGGGGTGTAAAATTTTGAAAAATTTCTGGGTTTTAATTGCTGAATTGAAGTCTTTGTCCTAAAAATGCTAAAATAAATGAGAATATTCTCCATCTGAACTTTGTTCTTAGCTTTGAGCCTTGGAATGAACTGGATTGAAATGATTGGAAAAGAACAAGGCAAGGTACTCCGCTGATCCTAAGCATGCTAATTTTAATTCTGATCCAAAATCAGGCCTCGTCCACTTGGTTATTAAGTCATTTGGGGTGCTTTACCACCTAGCTACCTAAGGTCCTTGTGATCTGGGATAGTTGACCCAAAGCCGCTACATGGGTGGGGAGAAAAGTTTGTGGAGAAAGAAATTAAAAGCGCTTTAATTGAAATATTTATGCAAATGCTATGCTGAATATAGACTATTTTCTCTTATGGATCAAGATATGTGGCATTGAAAGGTAGGATGAAATATGATCTTACTTCATGCCCCTTGTAGTTTCTGTGGTTTGTGAAGGAAAAAAAGTGGATTGGCTCAAGGTTAAAGACAAGGCTGTTATGGTTTTGTTTCTCATTTGTTAGCTTTGAATGACTTCATGTTTATGGAAAGAAGGAATTTTTTTGAATAATTTGAATTGCCCCCTTGATTGGTAAAGCTAACAATTCCTTTCTTCTGTGCTCTTCCTTTTCTGTTGAGTTCCAATAGCTTGGCATTAACTGTGCTTGAGAGTTTTGCTTGGGGATAAGCAAAAGGCTAAGTGTGGGGTGATTTGATAAGTGTGAAGTTGATATGGTTTATAGGTGCTAAATTCTTATTTTATGCAACATTTTTATGCGCTTTCTCACACTTATCCTATGCTTTTCATGATTCATAATTTGGGCAAGAACTGATGCAAATTTATATTTTAAAAGTAGGAAATGTTGGTGAAAATGCATATTTCTCCTCAAGAGCTTTCCAACGCCGTAAACGGGGAGCAATTCGGAGCTCAAACGAAGAATCTAGACCCTGTCGAAGTTTGTGGAAAAAAGACACAAATATACAAGTGTCCGGCTGACCTGTCCGACCCAGTTTCCCGGAAACGTTGTAACCTGTCCGGCATATCGGTGCAGACGCTGAGCCGGACATGACTAAAATCTCACCAGTCGAAGCTTTAACGTGTCAAGATGATGTGTCCGACCCTGTGACCTGGACGCGCTCAGAAGGACAAAATATTTACAACCACGAGTGCAACACGGAGATTTTGATACACATACGCGTCCACCCGGTGTCCGGCTAACTGAAATACCCGTGAATTCTGGCTTAGGATTAAATTAGTATATAGCTCGAGAATGTTATTGGTAAGAGTAATAAAGGCCCAGAGAAGCAATATATATATATATATATATATCGTTCATTTCAGATAACTTTATTATGTTCAAGAATACAAATTTGATTTTACTTCTCCCTAAAATAATTTCCTCTTCCTAATTTATTCAGCTGCTATGTATTTATTCTTTTATCTGATTGTTGAGATAATTCTTCTCATTCTTCCCCAGCGATAAATCAGCCTTCTTCTATTCTATTTTAACTTCTATTCTATTTTAACTAAATAATATTTAATTATCTCTTTAATCTCGAATCTAGATCCTTCCAAGATTTGACGTTATTCAATGGCTTTTAAATTGGGAACTTATTTGAAAACTCATTTCAAGTTATTTTACAACATTTACTTATAAATTTTCCTCTCACTAATCTAAATACATTTATTAGTTAAAAACTAATCCTTTAATTATTTCCATATTGTTTCTATTTAATACCACGATCGCTATCACGATCGCTTCCATCTTCAACCTACTGCCTCCACTCTTCTCTCTTTCTTCAAGCTCTCAAACTCTTTTGAATTCACGCTCTTATTTTCCATCGTTGTTAGGCCGTTTCTCTGGTGCCAGTTCGTGTAGAAGGGTAAGGGGAATCCATTGGTAAGGTTAGGTTATTAATTCTTTGGTTTGAGTAGATCCTGATTGTATTTCTGCTTGCGATTCTAGACACCGAGTTCCCTGACGAACGCTACTGCTGACCTTGCTGAGTAATTCGGTGGCTGTGAGCGTATCCAGGTAAATGTTGTGCTCAACATCCTTACCTCTGTGTTTTGTGAATATCGATGATTTGGATTCACTGTGGTTTTGAGATTGTGGAAGTTTGGGATTTATTCCCCCGTGTGTTTTCTGGTGTGGTGTTTGCGAAAAGGTTGATTAACGTTTTGGGAGACTTTCTTTGAATTGGTTATTGGATTGATTGGTACCTTCTGGTGCTCCGTGTAAATTATTGGTGCCTTGTGGCGCTCCGTGTAACTATTGGTACTGTGTACCCCGTGGATATTCTTATTACTTTTGCCTGCAGACATAACTTGCAGTTAAGCTCTAATGATCTACTCCTTTGGGTCATAAGTTACCTTCTGGGGGGTGTGCACACTTAAGGACGTAGAGTGAGGTGGGATTCTTATTAATGCGACCCGGATTGGGGTCGTCCGTGTAAACCATTGATTTAATTCTTGGAAAGTTCTCCCCCGAAACAATTTTTCTAATGGTGATTTGGTGTTGGTAAAGCTGGTTAATATTATGGTGTGAGTTAATGTTTTACAAATGTAAATTGGGTTTCAAAATGTATTTTACAGGTTGAGACAATGTTTACTCAGTTTCACTGATTTGCGCGATCCCTTCGCGTTTTCCATTGTTGTTTTATGATCGCAGGTACTCATGGCTGAATTGGGGATTGGGGACACGCTGCCACATAGCTTAGGATGACTGAATAATTGCTACGTTTGGAACAAGTTGAGTTATGTTTTGGAATTGTTATGTTTTACAAGTTTTGGAAACGTTTTGGTTTTGGTTAGTGGTTTAAGCCTGAGCACTCTTTGTTAGAGTGTGGCGGTAACGCCCTTAAGGATTTTGCTATTCCGCTGCTATCTAGTTGATGTGTTTTACTCGAATAATTCTTTAAGAAGTCTTGGATTTGATGAAGAGATACTTATTGTGTATGAGATCTTGCATGGTATATTTTGCTATCATTTGAGGTACTAAGTTATTGGAATGATTCTCCTTTGATTACTGAGTTTTATGGTTGATTTTGATGTTAATCTGGTTCTGTTTGCGCTGGAAAGGATGCCCATCAGGACTTGTCCGAACGTCCGTCCGGACATCCATGTTCGGACAGGTCCCGAATGTTTAGAGGCTCTCTGTTTTGGTGTGTCCGAACTTCGGTCCGAACGTCGATGTTCGGACACGCCACGTTAAATTTCTCGGACTTTTCAAACTTACTTGTGTCCGAACTTCCAAGTCCGGACACAAGTTCGGACGCCTTTGGTTTTCAGACCTTTTAACTTTCGACTTGTGTCCGAACATCAATGTCCGGACACAAGTTCGGACAAATGGATTTCTGTGGTTTAACTTTCTCGACTTGTGTCCGAACTTCCCATGTCCGGACACAAGTTCGGACCAAGCTTGTTTTGCACCTTTAGGGCTCGTTTGGAGTCCGTTTTCGAAGCCGTTTTTACGTTAGCTTTGTTATTTTATTTCCTATGTTTTAAGGCAAAATCCAGGGTGTTACAAGGTGGTATCAGAGCTAGGTTTGGTAAATAAGATAAAATTTGGATTATAAAGGAACTAAAATGTGGGGTAAGCCGTTTGGGGAATTGTGGTGCCTGCGATGCTGTGTAAGTAATATTATACTGTATGGATATTGAAGTTCATTTCCTGTTTGTGTACTACCATGATTGTGATGATGTTAGCATGACTGATTGGGTGTTGTGTACTAGTATTGGAGCTATTAGGTGTGTTAACTCCTAATATGGGGTAGAGGTTAACCTATGGGGATATGGGTGGATGTTGCTTACCTTGCTTAGTATATGTAATCAGGAGTTCGCATAGAGCTCTAGGGAGTGCAGGACTGGCTGACAGACTGAGTTTTCAATACCACACCAGAAGCAGGAGTCGCCAAACTCAGATGGCCGCCAACGACCCGATGAGGCAGTTGCAGGAGTTGGCTCTCAACCTGGGACAGATAGTCCAGAGGCAGGCTCAGAGGGATAATGTGCCGGAGGACTACACTAAGAGAATTGCCCATCTGAAGCCCACATCCTTCAAGGGAGAGGAGGACCCGGTGCTACTTGAGGACTGGATAAGGGAATTTGACAAGATCTTTGAAGCAGTCAATTGCCCAGCTGACCGGAGGGTAAACGCAGCAGTTTACTATTTCAAGAGTGAGGCAGACATCTGGTGGTCCGCCAACAGGGATGTGCTACTAGCTGGACCTGATTTTGGTTGGGATGGCCTGAAGGAGGCCATGAGGAGGCGCTTCTACCCCGAGCATGTAAGAATGCAGAAGTATTTGGAGTTCTCCGAGCTTAAGCAGTTATCTCTGAGTGTCAAGGAGTACCATTCGAAGTTCCTGGAGCTGGCCAGGTTCGCTCCTACGATGGTTCCCGACGAGGCGTCGAAGGTGCAGAGGTTTGTGGGCGGGCTAAACTGGAGTCTGCAGGAGGCCCTCAGTGTACTGACTATCCCGACGCTCCAGGATGCGTACGGGAAAGCTGCTAACCTGTACAGGGTGCAGCAGAAGAGGAAGGAGGTCCTGGCTGGTAATAAGAGGAAGATGGAAGGAGGAGATGAGCCCCGAGGACGAGAGGACCAGTCCCACAGACATCATCAGCAGGAGAAGAGGTGGAAGCCTTACTCGGACCGCAGAGATGGGAGGCCGAGACATGGGGGAGATCACAGGGGTGACCAGAGACGAGGTGACCAGCCCCAGCACCAGACTCGAGAGGAGAGACTAGACCGGAGAGGCACTTCTACTGCAAGAGGTGCAATAAGGATCACCCAGGGAAGGATTGTGAGGGGAACTTGGTTACCTGTTTCGTTGCGGAAGGCGGGGACACCGGTTGTTCGAGTGTCTTCAGAGTCCCCAGGGAGGCAATCAGCAGAGAGTTACAGTGGCGACCGCTCATCCAGGCAGCCCGACCAGCAGGGCAGAGGCCCGAATCAGAGTCAGCGCGGGGATGCTCCTCAGCGCGGTAATGGAGAGGGCGGCAATGGTGGCAACAGAGGCCAAGGGGAGTACCGAGGCAACCAGCAGCGGGCTCCAGGGAAGATCAATGTGATGAGTCGGGCCGAAGCCGAGGCCGAGGCGACGTGTTAGCAGGTACCTTTACTGTTCTTGGTACACCTGCGCGTATTCTTTTTGACACTGGGGCTACTTATTCTTTCATATCTGATAGTCTAGTTGGGAAATTGGGAATAGAGACTAGTGAGACTTCCCCTATAGCTGTATCTATACCATCGGGACGGGTGATCACTTGTAAGAATGTAATGAAAGACGTAGGCATAGATATCAAAGGGGAGCAATTTGTAATAGATTTGATCCAATTCGCCTTGACCGACTTCGATATAATCCTGGGGATGGATTGGCTGAGTAAATACAAGGGAAGGATAGACTGCAGCGAGCAGAAAATTATTCTCAGAGGACCGTCGGGACGAAGAGTCTCGTACAGAAACGTGGAGGAGAAGCCCGGAGTGAAGCTCGTATCAGCAATGACCATTCTCTCCAAAGTAAAGAAGGGACAGCAAGCATACCTTTGCTATGTCCAAGATCTGAGCCAGGAGCCAGACGAAAAGAAGGAGATCCGAGTAGTAAGCGAGTTCCCAGACGTGTTCCCAGACGAGATTTCGGGTATGCCGCCAGACCGAGAAGTGGAATTCAGCGTCGACCTTGTGCCAGGCTCAGCACCGATTTCGAAGGCTCCTTACCGAATGGCACCCTCAGAGTTGAAAGAATTGAAGACCCAGTTGGAGGACCTGTTAGATAAGGGATACATTCGCCCGAGTGTATCGCCTTGGGGAGCCCCAGTTTTGTTTGTGAAGAAGAAAGACGGGAGTATGAGGTTGTGTATCGACTACAGGGAACTGAACCAGATCACAGTGAAGAACAGATACCCCTTGCCGAGAATAGACGACCTTTTTGACCAGCTGCAAGGGGCAGGGACCTTCTCGAAGATCGATTTGAGGTCAGGGTACCATCAGCTCAGAGTAGCAGAGAGAGACATCCCGAAGACAGCCTTCCGGACTAGGTATGGGCACTTTGAATTCTTGGTGATGCCCTTTGGACTTACCAATGCCCCAGCTGTCTTCATGGACCTCATGAACCGTATCTTTCACCCATATTTGGATCGGTTCGTGGTGGTTTTCATAGATGACATCCTTATTATTCCAAGGACGAACGGGAACATGAAGAGCATTTGAGGCTAGTATTACAGACATTGAGGGAGCAGCAGCTGTACGCGAAGCTGTCCAAGTGTGATTTTTGGTTAGACCGAGTGGCATTTCTGGGCCACGTCATCACTAGTGAAGGCATCTCAGTAGACCCATCGAAGATTCAGGCCGTGAAAGAATGGCCAAGGCCCAGTAACCTGACTGAAGTGCGAAGTTTTCTGGGCTTGGCAGGGTATTACAGACGTTTCGTGAAGGACTTTTCGAAGATAGCGAGACCCTCACCAACCTTATGAAGAAAGTGACCAAATTCCAGTGGGACAGCGACTGTGAGAAGGCGTTCCATACATTGAAGAGAGGTTGACCACAGCTCCAGTTCTGACCTTGCCTTCAGGGACAGATGGATTCGAAGTTTTCAGCGATGCTTCCAAGTATGGCTTAGGGTGCGTTCTGATGCAGCACGGGAAGGTCATAGCTTACGCGTCGAGACAGTTGAAAGAGTATGAGACCAGATATCCGACGCATGACTTGGAGTTAGCAGCCGTGGTTTTTGCACTCAAGATCTGGAGACACTACCTCTATGGTGTCTCGTGCAAGATCTTCACCGACCACAAAAGCCTCAAGTATATTTTCACCCAAAAGGATTTGAATATGAGGCAGAGACGATGGCTAGAGCTGATTAAGGACTATGATTTGGAGATTCTATATCATGAAGGGAAGTCCAATTTAGTAGCAGATGCGTTAAGCAGGAAGAGGAGTCATTCAGTGAATTCCATGTGGGTCCTTCCTGATGAGCTAGCTCGGGAGTTTCAGAGGCTGAATTTGGAGGTGATGGAATCCGGGGAGTAGAGCACGAGGTGAAGCTGTACCATCTGAGTGCCTCTTCCGACATCTATGGGGAGATACTCAAGGGACAGCCGGATGATGTTAAATTGGAACGAATCAGAGAGAAGTTAAAGGAAGGGAAGGCAGAAGGATTCGAAATCCACGCTGATGGCAGTCTGAGATTTAGAGGCCGTTGGTGCGTCCCTCAGAGTTGTGCAGATGTGAAGGAGAGACTGATGAAGGAGGCTCATAATACTCCCTATTCAGTCCACCCAGGCGGAGATAAATTGTACAAAGATCTGAAGAAGCTGTTCTGGTGGCCGAAGATGAAGCGGGAGGTAGCAGAATTTGTATCTAAATGCCTCACCTGTCAGAAGGTGAAGTTCGAGCACAAGAGGATGGGAGGATTGTTGCAGCCCTTGGAAGTACCCAAATGGAAGTGGGACTCTATTTCTATGGATTTCGTAGTCGGACTACCGCCAGCGAAGGGTGGAGTCAACCAAATATGGGTGATCGTGGATCGACTCACCAAGGCCGCTCGATGCATACCTATGAAGAGCACTTGGTCTATGAGTCAGTTAGTGGATGCATACATTAAGAATGTGGTCAGATACCATGGCGTGCCTCAGACGATAGTATCTGATCGGGACTCGAGATTCTTAGCACATTTCTGGCAGCAGTTTCAGAAAGCTATGGGTACTAAATTGAAGTTGAGCACTGCTTTTCACCCGGCGACAGATGGTCAGACGGAGAGGACTATCCAGACCTTGGAGGACATGCTTCGGGCATGTGTCATGGATTTTCAGGGGACTTGGGCAGATAGACTTCACCTGGTAGAGTTCTCATACAATAATAGTTACCACTCTAGTATTAAGATGGCTCCCTATGAAGCCTTGTATGGGAGGAAATGCAGAACCCCTTTATGCTGGAGCGACATCAGTGAGACAGTGATATTGGGACCCCAGCTGATAGAGGAGACGATGGAGCAGGTCCGAATCATCCAGAGCCGAATGAAAGCAGCCCAGGACAGGCAGAAGTCCTATGCCGACCTAAAGAGGAGACCGGTTGAATTCGAAGTTGGTGATAGAGTCTTCCTGAAGGTGTCTCCTGTGAGAGGAGTAACCAGATTTGGGAAGAAGGGGAAATTAAGCCCCAAATTCGTGGGTCCTTACGAGGTCCTGGAGAGAGTTGGAGAGGTGGCCTACAGGTTGGCACTACCTGGTGAGCTGGAGAGGGTCCATAATGTTTTCCATGTCTCTCAGCTGAAGCGTTACGTTCCCGACCCATCCCACGTTCTACAGCCTGAGGTGCTGGAGTTGGAGCAGAACCTATCATATGAGGAGTACCCTATTAAAGTATTGGACACCAAGACTAGAGAAACCCGATCGAAGTCCACCCGGATGGTTAAGGTGTTGTGGTCGAATCATGGGACTGAGGAGGCAACGTGGGAGGTCGAAGAGGAAATGAAGAAGAAATACCCTCAGCTTTTCGAGCAGGTAACCGTTTAAGACTTATGTCAAGTTCAGTCGGATTCAGCTTTCAGAGTCAGTCTTTTGGTTGGGATATCATCTAGGCTTAGCTTCGAGGGCGAAGCTTTCTTTTAAGGGGGATGAGATGAAATACCCGTGAATTCTGGCTTAGGATTAAATTAGTATATAGTCGAGAATGTTATTGGTAAGAGTAATAAAGGCCCAGAGAAGCAATATATATATATATATATATATATATATATATATATATATATATATATATATATATATATTACGTTCATTTCAGATAACTTTATATGTTCAAGAATACAAATTTGATTTACTTCTCCCTAAAATTTCCTCTCCTAATTTATTCAGCTGCTATGTATTTATTCTTTTATCTGATTGTTGATAATTCTTCTCATTCTTCCCCAGCGATAAATCAGCCTTCTTCTATTCTATTTTAACTTCTATTCTATTTTAACTAAATAATATTTAATTATCTCTTTAATCTCGAATCTAGATCCTTCCAAGATTTGACGTTATTCAATGGCTTTTAAATTGGGAACTTATTTGAAAACTCATTTCAAGTTATTTTACAACATTTACTTATAAATTTTCCTCTCACTAATCTAAATATATTTATTAGTTAAAACTAATCCTTTAATTATTTCCATATTGTTTCTATTTAATACCACGATCGCTATCACGATCGCTTCCATCTTCAACTACTGCCTCCACTCTTCTCTCTTTCTTCAAGCTCTCAAACTCTTTTGAATTCACGCTCTTATTTTTCCATCGTCGTTAGGCCGTTTTCTCTGGTGCCAGTTCGTGTAGAAGGGTAAGGGGAATCCATTGGTAAGGTTAGGTTATTAATTCTTTGGTTTGAGTAGATCCTGATTGTATTTCTGCTTGCGATTCTAGACACCGAGTTCCCTGACGAACGCTACTGCTGACCTTGCTGAGTAATTCGGTGGCTGTGAGCGTATCCAGGTAAATGTTGTGCTCAACATCCTTACCTCAGTGTTTTGTGAATATCGATGATTTGGATTCACTATGGTTTTGAGATTGTGGAAGTTTGGGATTTTTCCCCCCGTGTTTTCTGGTGTGGTGTTATGCGAAAAGGTTGATTAACGTTTTGGGAGACTTTCTTTGAATTGGTTATTGGATTGATTGGTACCTTCTGGTGCTCCGTGTAAATTATTGGTGCCTTGTGGCGCTCCGTGTATCTATTGGTACCGTGTACCCCGTGGATATTCTTATTACTTTTACCTGCAGACATAACTTGCAGTTAAGCTCTAATGATCTACTCCTTTGGGTCATAAGTTACCTTCTGGGGGGTGTGCACACTTAAGGACGTAGAGTGAGGTGGGATTCTTATTAATGCGACCCAGATTGGGGTCGTCCGTGTAAACCATTGATTTGATTCTTGGAAAGTTCTCCCCTGAAACATTTTTCTAATGGTGATTTGGTGTTGGTAAAGCTGGTTAATATGGTGTGAGTTAATGTTTTACAAATGTAAATTGGGTTTCAAAATGTATTTTACAGGTTGAGACAATGTTTACTCAGTTTCACTGATTTGCACGATCCCTTCGCGTTTTCCATTGTTGTTTTATGATCGCAGGTACTCATGGCTGAATTGGGGATTGGGGACACGCTGCCACATAGCTTAGGATGACTGAATAATTGCTACGTTTGGAACAAGTTGAGTTATGTTTTGGAATTGTTATGTTTTACAAGTTTTGGAAACGTTTTGGTTTTGGTTAGTGGTTTAAGCCTGAGCACTCTTTGTTAGAGTGTGGCGGTAACGCCCTTAAGGATTTTGCTATTCCGCTGCTATCTAGTTGATGTGTTTTACTCGAATAATTCTTTAAGAAGTCTTGGATTTGATGAAGAGATACTTATTGTGTATGAGATCTTACGATGGTATATTTTGCTATCATTTGAGGTACTAAGTTATTGGAATGATTTTGCTTTGAATACTGAGTTTTATGGTTGATTTTGATGTTAATCTGGTTCTGTTTGCGCTGGAAAGGATGCCCATCAGGACTTGTGTAACACCCCAACCGTTAATCCTATGCTTACCGTCTAATCGTCATGTTAATCCTACGAGTTCGCAGCGGAATATTACTACTTACTACGGCGGGTGAAACAATGCCGCTAACCCCATACGGCTAGCTAGGCTACTAATGCATACGGTCACGGTCTGATGGCCAATAGATACCGAGCTACTAAAACAAACTTACCAATCACAAATACATTCACTACAAAAGGGATTACCGAGTATTTAAAGTATCCAATTACATCTCCTTTCAACCTCCCAAAAGAATGAGTTTAATTCCTACTCATCTCCAATGCCCACTCTATCCATGTCCAAAAGGTGTACCACATGGTACACCGGCTAATCAAAAACTGTAGCCCTGTACTACTTAGTACACCGACCGATCTCAAATTCATTGTTTACATACAAAAAGAAGATAAAAGAAATGAAACTAGATCTTCACATCTTCATCACTCGCGGTACCTGCGTATAGTAAAAATGGTCCCCCGAGGGGGTCAGCTTACGCTGCGCATGAACTCCGCATATACCGAGTGCTAGCAAGGGTACGCCGACTAATTGGCGACCACTAAACATGCTTGTTCATTACTTCATACATACATGCTTTCATACAACATACATACGTTCACAATCAATATTCATTCCAAGGCAACAGTACATAGGTTCACAATACTTACCTTCACAAGGTTAGCCAAATTGTGCATCCGGGTTGATCGGAATGCATATTACTCTTTTCTCATTCATCATACTTACTTGTACTTACACTTACTTACTTTCCTTTACTTATTTACTCATTCTTACTTTCTTACTTATACTCAAGTTAAGTCGTCGGGACCTCCGGCCTTGGGGACTACTCCGTCCCACATCCGGGATTTACTTGACTCACCAATCCGGGATGCTACCCATTTAAGGGGTTTGGGCCGCGGACCAGCTTAAGAGTCAGGAATTGGAGCCAACCTCTCGTGACTCCGCATCCTCACGCGTGGCCGAAACTATATCGGACTTCTACTCATTCCAATTTAATTATCAATTTAAGTTAGGATAGTTAGCTTGTTAGGAACAAGTTAGAAGTCCAATCACATTACAATCGGTCACAGTACATTGCAACATTCATACAAGCATTCATATTCATCCATACATTTCATGAATTATACAAACTGAGATTTAAGAAAATATACACATCATACAACACTACATTTCCACAAGTATGCATATTAACTCCGATTCGTGCATTTATCTTAATTGGTGATCAATTAGCACACAACACACAAATCAGAGTAGCCATGATAGCATACGGGGCATGAGGAATTCATACCGTTCACCGTCGTACGTGATTCCAAACGTCCTTCGATGTCACAATTCAAATCCTAAGATATACATACAAATGAATGATTAACTATCCACGATTACTCAACTTGTACTCTTACTATGTTCTCTAACTTATATTTACTAAGTCCTTACATTTTCTATACTTATATTTTATTTACTTACTCTTATTCACTTTCAATGTCTTGCTTACTTACACATATATATGCACATATGTATAGGTGGGTATACATACATACATATATATATATATACATACTAGCTACAATCATTAGTTTTTTTTTTTTTTTGTAAGTTATGGGTCGACCGACCCACCGACCGACCCAAAACCCTGGGTCGGTCCATTGCCGAAAGTTTCTTCTTTGAAATTTCTCCCGACCGACCCAAAACCATTCCGACCGACCCATACACCTCTGGGTCGGTCCATTGCCGAGAGTTTTGGGTCTGTTGTCTAAGTCCCGACCGACCCACCGACCGACCCACCTCTGGGTCGGTCGAAGTGCGAGACTTCGACAACAGAAAATTCGAGTCCGACCGACCCACGTCCCCCACCCACGGCTCCTGGGTCGGTCCTTTGCCGAGAGTTCTATTCTCGTTACTTAAGCTCCGACCGACCCACGGTCCGACCCAGACCTGGGTCGGTCGGTAGCAGAATTTGCTACAGACCTTGTTTTTCTTTGCCATTTTCACCCATTGTTTCCCCAATCTTCCTACATGCATTCTAACATGTTTCCACACAATTTAAACATCCTAAATCATGCTAATTCATTTCCTAATTCATCTCACAACTCTATACCAATTTACATGCATATTTTTCCTAGTTTCACTTAACACTTACACTAGTTTCTTCTCTAGCTATCTTATGCTACAGATTTTAGCAACTACACTTCTTCTCTACATCTCCCTCTTCTAATGACAATTCTAACCCCTCTAATGCATCTAGAATATATTACCTACCTCACTCAACTTACCCTCTAACTTTGTAAATCAAAATCTGTTACACCTACATAATTCACCTAGTTTTAATTCTCTAAGTGTTCTAATCCTAGGCAAATTTTGCCATAGTCTCCCTTGTAATTTTATACACTCACCACATGGTTTTACTCACATTCCAATACTTATCTCACCTGTTTCAATAACCAAGATTATAAAAGCTCCCATACATAATTACTAGTACCGAAACAACACTAAAATTTCCTGCACTTAACAACACAATCCCAATCTGTTTTCATTAAGTTTTACATATCTTTTAAGGCTCCCAAATACTCATTTTCTCTACACATTATACTACTAATGCATTATATTTTATAATACAAATTTTTCATTCTAAAAATCTGTTACATATACATTTACAAAGCTACACAAAGGTGAGCTTAGTTACCTTGCTTCTCTTCTTCTTCTTGCTTCTTCCTTCTCTCTCTCTCTCTCTCTACCGGTTTCAAACCAAACCTCCAATGCTACAGCCCATCAACATACATATTTTCAATACTAAAACTAACCTTAAACATTAATCAAGTTCTAATGCACATTCTAGGGTTTGAATTTATATTACCTTGCAAGGGTTCAAATGGGGCTTGGAGTGGCTCAAGAACAATATTTCCAACTCCACCAACAAGCCAAAATCGGCTAGAACAAGAGGAAGAACAAGGGTTTAGTTCTAGATTTTCGTTTTGCCCATAAGGGCTAGAAAAAGATGGAGTTTTCAAAATATTTTTACCTTCGAAGAACAAGGAGGAGGAGGGCCTTCTAATGGTGGTGTTGAAGCCTCCAATGGTGCATACCCATGAAACGAAAGTGGGTGTTTTCGAGTTTTGAAAGGATAGGAATGTAGCCTTTGATGAGGGGATTCCAATGGTGGTGTTTTTTATAATTTTTGGAGAAGTGTGGAGAGAGTTACAAAGGAGAGAAGGTGAGTTGTGTGTGGTTTCTCTCAATCACCATGGAATCGCATGGGAAGAAGAAGGAGAAAAGAGGGTGAGGAAGAAGGGCATCCACGTGAGAGAGGGAGAAATGAGGTAGGAGAGAGAATTGTGAGAGTGTGTGTGAGAGTAATAAAGTAGAGTGTTATTATTTTGTTTGTTTGTGAGTAAAAGAAGTTAAGTGTGTGTGTGTATATATGTAAATCGGACAGCACACAGCAGCTAGGGGGTTTTAAAATTTTTATTTGCAATATTGGACACATAAGTTTGTGTTAATTATATTTCTACCCCACGACTTGTCGTTTTTGACAGTTTTACTAATCTCTCGTTTTATTGATTTTATTGGTTCTAATACTTCACTAATATTTATTAATGAATATTTAGTTGACTAAAATTGTTACGAGTCTATTTGACCCGCTTAAAGACGCGTTTTCCCGGTTACCTCGAAAAACGCGCTTTAATGTTCGTTAGTGATTTTAATCCGTTTTAAGGATCCGTTTTCTTCGGGATTTGTTCCCTAGTAATTATTTATACTTGATTAAGCCTCTAAATTATTCATTAGCCTAATTAATCACTATTTTTAAATACGGGGTATTTCAATCTACCCCCTTAAGAAACTTTGCCCTCAAAGTTGCTCAAGGTTACTAGTTTTAAGTATTCTACTCATTAGGCAAACCAATTGTCCTAATGTGTCTTACTACACCTATGAGGTGTTTACTTCATTCCACATTCCAAGCATACACAACCAAGTACAATACACAATTCACAATTCACATACGCAATGCACCATTCTCATTCATACCATACCACAATACAAAATGCATCATTACCATCCACAATACGCATTACACCAATACACAATACATTACACATACACATCATTCGTTACACCTTACACATACATACACATCCATACTAAATTCACTTGCACTACATGTGCCCTACAAAATGCAATGCTTACCCCGAAGCAATGCTAAAGCAAAAGGGCTCTACCCCCCTTAAAAGGGGTACGACCCGTACCCGTATATTAAATACTAGACTAACTAGTCTATGAATAACTGCGGGTATTTAGCCTTCATGGCATCTTCTAACTCCCATGTCGCTTCTTCGACATCATGGTTAGACCATAGGACCTTCACCATTCGTATAGACTTATGGCGAGTGTCTCTGGTCTTCCTATCAAGGATCCTCACTGGGGTTTCAACATACCTCATGTTTGGCTCGATGGAAAGTCTCTCGGGCTCCAACACATGAGAAGGATCAGCCATATACTTCTTGAGTTGTGACACATGAAATACATCATGGACACGTCCCAAGTCCTCAGGTAATGCTAACCTGTAGGCTACTGAACCAACTCTTTCAGTGATAGTGTACGGCCCTACAAATTTTGGGCTTAGCTTGCCCTTCTGGCCGAAACGAAGACACCCTTCATAGGTGAAACGCGCAAGAACACTTGGTCGCCCCGGCGAACTCAAGGTCGCGTCGTCTCACATCCGCATAGGATTTCTGTCTATCTTGGGCTGCCTTCATATTCGCTCGGATCTGCTGAACTTCAGCTTGTACTTGCTCAAGGTACTCCGGTCCTATTATGACCGCTTCACTTGACTCATCCCAACACAAGGGTGTACGGCAAGGTCTACCGTATAGGGCTTGGAAAGGCGACATCTTAATCGAGGCGTGATAACTTATTATACGAGAACTCGATAAGGTGAAGCTTGTCTAACCAACTCCCCTGAAAGTCCAAGGCACATGCCCGAAGCATGTCCTCCAGTGTCTGGATGGTCCTCTCTGTCTGACCGTCGGTCTGAGGATGGAAGGCGGTACTCAACTTCAGTTCTGTACCCAACGCTTCCCTTGTGGCTCTCCAGTATCTCGAAAGAAATCTGGTATCCGCGGTCAGATACTATGGTCTTAGGACTCCGTGGTGTCTGATAATCTCCTTATCAAAAGCTCAGCTAGCTTTACTACCTTCCAGGTGTCCTTCATCGGTATGAATCTGGCCACCTTGGTAAGGCGATCAACTACAACCCAGATCATGTTGAGTCCTCCCCTGGCAGGTGGGAGTCCTACAACAAAATCCATGGAGATATCATGAAATTTCCACTCCGGAACTGCATCGATTGTACCATTCCGCCCGGTCCTACGATGTTCAATTTTACCTTTTGGCATGTTAAGCATCTCAATACGAATTCCGTCACATCTGACTTCATTCCAGACCACCAGAAGTATCTCTTCATGTCTTTGTACATTTTAGAGGCTCCCGGATGGACTGACAATGTGGAACTGTGTGACTCTCGCAGGATGCGATCCCTTAGCTCTGCATTGCTTCGGGGACGCATAGCCTGCCATTCAACCGAATCAAACCATCTTCATGTAGCTTGAAGTCATACTTCTTCTCTCAAATGTACCATTTTCGATCTTTTGTCTGATTTCGGTTAGGTAAGGGTCGCTCAACTGAGCATCTCGCACCTCGTCAACCAAGCTAGAAGAAGCGAGTAGCGAATGGAGCGAGTGTGCTCGACGGCTCAGGGCGTCGGCTACCACATTAGCCTTCCCTTCCTTATACTGCAAATTGATGTCATAGTCTGAAAGAAATTCCATCCATCTTCTTTGTCTCAAGTTGAGTTCTTTCTGAGTGAATACATACTGTAAGCTCTTATGGTCGGAGTAGATGGTGATGCTTACCCCATAGAGATAGTGTCGCCATATCTTCAAGGCGAAGACAATGGCTCCTAACTCTAAGTCGTGAGTCGGGTAATTCTCCTCATGCTTTTTCAGCTGGCGGGAGGCATAAGCAACAACCTTGCCATGCTGCATGAGTACGCATCCCATTCCTTTGCCTGATGCATCACAGTATACCTCAAATCCCTCTGTGCCCTCGGGAAGAGTAAGGATGGGCGCTGAGGTCAATGAGTCCTTAAGGCTCTGAATGATAATTCGCACTCGTCTGTCCATACAAACGGTGCATCCTTTTTCATCATGTAGTCATGGGCTTAGCGACTTTGAGAAGTCCTTTACGAATCTCCGGTAGTAACCGGCTAGACCAAGAAAGCTCCGAATGTCGGTAACAGTCTTAGGTCTAGGCCATGATCGTACAGCTTCTATCTTAGAAGGGTCAACTGAGATACCTGCGCTCGAGATGACATGTCCAAGGAATGATACCTGATCAAGCCAGAACTCGCATTTGGAGAACTTCGCATACAGCTGGTTCTCGCGCAGTGTCTCTAGCACTTTCCTCAAGTGAATTTCA
The DNA here is from genome assembly GCA_023374045.1 of Limonium bicolor. Classification (NCBI taxonomy): domain Eukaryota; kingdom Viridiplantae; phylum Streptophyta; class Magnoliopsida; order Caryophyllales; family Plumbaginaceae; genus Limonium; species Limonium bicolor. The sequence goes on along the minus strand of CM041776.1, from coordinate 45,402,381 downwards.
TGTTCCTCTGGTGATTTAGAATATACAAGGATGTCGTCGATGAAGACACAACGAAGTGTCCAACTGCTCACTGAAACGATTCATGAGGTCCATGAATTTTGCCGGTGCGTTTGACAAACCGAATGGCATCACTGTGAATTCGTAGTGGCCATATCTGGTACGGAATGCCGTTTTCTCGATGTCTTGTTTGATTGCAATTGTGATACCCAGAACGGAGGTCAATCTTGGAAAAGACCGATGCTCCTTTCAACTGGTCAAATAGGTCGTCGATGCGTGGCAATGGGTATTTGTTTTTGACTGTGACCGCATTCAGCTCGCGGTAGTCAATACAAAGGCGGAGACTACCTTCTTCTTCACGAAGAGGACCGGTGCTCCCCAGGGTGATACGCTCGGGCGTATAAACCCTTTGTCAGAAGTCTCTAACTGCTCTTCATTCGTCATTTCAGCAGGTGCCATGCGGTACGGTGCCCTAGCAATGGGACCGGTACCTGGCAATAGATCAATTCAAATTCAACTGCTCTCGGTGGTGGCATGCCGGGTAGCTCCTTAGGGAATACATCGGGATACTCGGATACAATCGGTACTTCATCACTGAACTCTGGATCTCGCTCCAGGTCTTGTACATAACACAGATACACTTCTTGGCCCTTTCTGAGCTCCCGGTACATAGCCATAGCAGATATAAGGGTGGTCGAAGGCTCTCTCGGTCTCTGGCGGTAAGATACGGTAACCCCAGAAGGACTCTTGAGCAGCATCGATGCTCGGCGCAGAGGATTCTACCCTTGTGCCGCTCCAACCAATTCATTCCAATGATAAGGTCGAATCCCAATCCATTGAATTCGATGAAGGAAATGGGAAACGCCTCCTTTTTAATTTCGATGGTGGCTGATTGGTAGTATTTGGTACACTTTACTCGCTCCTTCGATGGGAGAGTAACCATGAAATTCGGTAGCTCATCCGCATCTAGCTTCAACCTCTTCACAAAGGATGGTGATACGAAGGTGTGAGAGGCGCCGGAGTCGAATAACACATTGGCATCAATGCCATTTACTGGGAAGGTTCCCGTTAAGATGGTGCCGCTTCTGCCGGCTTGTGCTTCGGTGAGGATGCTCAGGTTACCTTCGGTACCGAGTCCACAACCTATTGAAGTCACAATTGGATAAGTATTGATGGTGGACACAAGTGGAATTTAAATCAACACTGCTCTTTATTGATAAACCAACCATCATACAAACCGTGTCTCTAATACACGTTACTAATAGATTACATGATACTAGGAATTTAATACTTCCTAAAGGTAAGGTTCAGGCGTCCTGGTTTCATGTGTGTGGCATTGATTATTGCCGGTGGTGCCGTATTCAACTTGATCTTGTTGATCCCGTGATACAGCATCCTAGATTTCCACCCATGATTAGGACATCTCCTGATCTCAATACCAATTTCTGTGCAAGGTCCACACGCTTCTGCTCGCTATACAAAATACGGCGTCATCACCAATGGACCAAGACACTACGGGCACTCCTGTTCGAGAGATTCCGCTGTCTCGTCCTTGTCTTGGTGTAACCCAAGTCGTCCTTCTTTCATAGAAGTTGACGATACAAAGGTCCGCTTCAAGTGCGGGGATGGTTCAGTTCACATTGTTGTGCAAGTTCTACTGCTTGCGTGACGAGTGTCTGGAACTCTGGAGGTATTGTCGGTGGCGTTGCTCCGTCGTGTTGTCGTGTCTCCTGGTATGTCTTGGTATAAGGATTCCAGTCCTTTCCCAAGCACATCATCTTCAGCTTCATCTTCGCTCCACCGGGGAATTCGGGTGTAAAATCCTCCTTGACCCGTTCCTAGTTGCATCGTCTGATGATTGAATTGTGCTTCGGGTGTCAGGTATCCCTTAATAGATCATACCTGGTCGGATGACCTGACACGTTGGTGTAGTGGTGGTTGGTGATGTCGATCTCTTCTTGATTCAGGTTAACCGGTATCGGATAACAGATACTAAAGCTTCCTAGGTTACAAATTTCATCTACGGTGAGTACTAGTTTAACTTCATTTCATGCTCAATATACACTTCATTATTTACTCATGCATTCACTCATACAATTACTCTACTAAGCATGCTATTTCAAGGATTAAAGGTTTAGGTGATTACCTTGGCCGGATTTCGAACCGGGCCCATCGCGGTCAATCACATGCAGAACAGGCTGCCTCTGAGGCGCTCCTCTCTGAGGGCCCCGGGATCCCTGTCCCTGAGGTGCCTGCTGGGCCGGTGCATCGCCAGATGCCACCTCCTTGCCCTCTCTCTGCTTGTAGTTCTGGAAGTTTCCCTTCTGCTTTCCACTCTCCGGGCACTTGTTAGCTGTGTGTCCCAGCTTCTGGCAGTTGTAGCACTTGATCTCCCTCCCGTAGCAATCCTTACCAGGGTGGTCCTGGTTGCACTTTCTGCACACATAGGTGCGGCCGTCGGAGAAGGTTTTGGCGGCTCCGGAGCTAGAACCTGAGGTTAGAGGGTTAGCACATGTGTGCGTGGGTATACTAGAAATGATACTTATACGAATACGAATTGGAAGTAGAATTTACCCTTAGGAGGGTGTGATCTCAGTGGCTTAGCTGCCACCGGTGCAGAATAACCAAGCTGAAGGATCTCAGCTGGTTTGCCCTGCTCAGCATGGGCACTGCTCTCACTTGGGGACTTCTTCTGAGAAAAGAAGTTCCCTTTTTCTTCTTCCAGCTTTTACCCTGGTTCTGCTCCTCGGTGCTGGTGTTTTTGTTGTTAGCCTTGCGCTTCAGCGCGGTTTCTTCATCCCTCAGTTGGCAAGTGATCTCAACGCGAGAAGCCGCGTGATAACACTCCTGAAATTTCAGGTATTAGCCGGGATGATGTTTAAGAAAGAATAAGGAAAGATTCAAGGAATTCAAGGAATTGAAGAATTGATACTAAGGGTTAACCGTATTTACCTGAAGGGAGGTAAACCTGGTATAGCCCATACCGTACCGAAGGCGATGGCTCAGACCGCCATAGAAGCGATCGACCAACACCTGGCCGGTGTATCCGAGATCGGGGAGGAGACGGAGAATGGAGGTGTGAAGCGTAGTACTCATCCACAGACATCTTGTCTGTCATCTTAAGCGTCAAGTTCAAGCCTTTTCTTGTCTTTACGTGCTCCGGATAGTACTTAGATCGGGAGAAGAGATGCAAAGACTCCCAATCGAAGTGGGGTCGTTGACGTGCTCATTGCTTGATTAGCTTCCACCAATCCATAGCAGCGTCTTTGAGTAGTAGCAGCTACTCTGACTCGAACTCCAGCAGGAGCTTCGAGGTTTCAAAGCGGTCTCCATTTCGGAGATGTACGCTTCTAGCTTAGCCGGATCACTCTCGCCCCTAAAGCAAGGAGGGCGGAGTTCCGCTACAGCTTTACCCAGTTGGCTTCTCTGGGAGGAGGGGGAGGGATTGGCCCGCTTGTTCTGTTGGTTTGCTGAGTTTGTTGTACAGCTTGGATTACTTGGGGTAGCATTGTGCTACCGTGGCGGCGACGATCTCAGCTATCGTCTGCGCGCCGGTTCCATCTGAGGCTTCGCCTCTAGGTCGGCCTCTGCCTCTTCCTGACATCTGAATGTTTAACAGTTACATTAGGCTCCGCAAGAATGACTCAAAGGTCTTGGAATTTAAACAAGATATCGTTCTTAAGAACGTCAAGGGTATCCGTTGGTAACAACGGTAGTTCCTAGTTAGGTTTCTAGATATCCGTCTTAAGACGGTTGAAATCCTAACTCGGTATTCTCCTATGCTCGGTAGTTCAGGACATCAGAGCGTTACTACGCTCTGATACCACTTTTTGTAACACCCCAACCGTTAATCCTATGCTTACCGTCTAATCGTCCTGTTAATCCTACGAGTTCGCAGCGGAATATACTACTTACTACGGCGGGTGAAACAATGCCGCTAACCGCCCATACGGCTAGCTAGGCTACTAATGCTTACAGTCACGGTCTGATGGCCAATAGATACCGAGCTAAAACAAACTTACCAATACAAATACATTCACTACAAAGGATTACCGAGTATTTAAGTATTCAATTACATCTCTTTCAACCTCCCAAAAGAATGAGTTTAATCCTACTCATCTATACCAATGCCACTCTATCCATGTCCAAAAAGGTGTACCACATGGTACACCGGCTAATCAAAAACTTAGCCCTGTACTACTTAGTACACCGATCTCAAATTCATTGTTTACATACAAAAAGAAGATAAAAGAAATGAAACTAGATCTTCACATCTTCATCACTCGCGGGTACCTGCGTATAGTAAAAATGGTCCCCGAGGGGGTCAGCTTACGCTGCGCATGAACTCCGCATATACCGAGTGCTAGCAAGGGTACGCCGACTAATTGGCGACCACTAAACATGCTTGTTCATTACATACATACATGCTTTCATACAACATACATATTACAATACAATATTCATTCAAGGCAACATACAATAAGGTTCACAATACTTACCTTCACAAGGTTAGCCAAATTGTGCATCCGGGTTAATCGGAATGCATATTACTCTTTTACTCATTCATACTACTTATACTTACACTTACTTACTTTCCTTTACTATTTACTCATTCTTACTTCTTATACTCAAGTAAGTCGTCGGGACCTCCGGCCTTGGGGACTACTCCGTCCCACATCCGGGATTTACTTGACTCACAATCCGGGATGCTACCCACTTAAGGGTTTGGGCCGCGGACCAGTTTAAGAGTCAGGAATTGGAGCCAACCTCTCGTGACTCCGCATCCTCACGCGTGGCCGAAACTATATCGGACTTCTACTCATTCCAATTTAATTATCAATTTAAGTTAAGATAGTTAGCTTGTTAGGAACAAGTTAGAAGTCCAATCACATTACAATCGGTCACAGTACATTACATTCATACAAGCATTCATATCATCCATACATTTCATGAATTATACAAACGAGATTTAAGAAAATATACACATCATACAACACTACATTTCCACAAGTATGCATATTAACTCCGATTCGTGCATTTATCTTAATTGGTGATCAATTAGCACACAACACACAAATCAGAGTAGCCATGATAGCATACGGGGCATGAGGAATTCATACCGTTCACCGTCGTACGTGATTCCAAACGTCCTTCGATGTCACAATCAATCCTAAGTATACATACAATGAATGATTAACTATCCACGATTACTAACTTGTACTCTTACTATGTTCTCAACTATATTACTAAGTCCTTACATTTTCTATACTTATATTTTATTTACTTACTCTTATTCACTTTCAATGTCTTGCTTACTTACACATATATGCACATATGTATAGGTGGGTATACATACATACATATATATTATACATACTAGCTACAATCATTTAGTTTTTTTTTTTTTTTTGTAAGTTATGGGTCGACCGACCCACCGACCGACCCAAAACCCTGGGTCGGTCCATTGCCGAAAGTTTCTTCTTTGAAATTTCTCCCGACCGACCAAAACCATTCCGACCGACCCATACACCTCTGGGTCGGTCCATTGCCGAGAGTTTTGGGTCTGTCTAAGTCCCGACCGACCCACCGACCGACCCACCTCTGGGTCGGTCGAAGTGCGAGACTTCGACAACAGAAAATTCGAGTCCGACCGACCCACGTCCGACCCACGGCTCCTGGGTCGGTCCTTTGCCGAGAGTTTATTCTCGTTCTTAAGCTCCGACCGACCCACGGTCCGACCCAGACCTGGGTCGGTCGGTAGCAGAATTTGCTACAGACCTTGTTTTTCTTTGCCATTTTCACCCATTGTTTCCCCAATCTTCCTACATGCATTCTAACATGTTTCCACACAATTTAAACATCCTAAATCATGCTAATTCATTTCCTAATTCATCTCACAACTCTATACCAATTTACATGCATATTTTTCCTAGTTTCACTTAACACTTACACTAGTTTCTTCTCTAGCTATCTTATGCTACAGATTTTAGCAACTACACTTCTTCTCTACATCTCCCTCTTCTAATGACAATTCTAACCCCTCTAATGCATCTAGAATATATTACCTACCTCACTCAACTTACCCTCTAACTTTGTAAATCAAAATCTGTTACAACCTACATAATTCACCTAGTTTTAATTCTCTAAGTGTTCTAATCCTAGGCAAATTTTGCCATAGTCTCCCTTGTAATTTTATACACTCACCACATGGTTTTACTCACATTCCAATACTTATCTCACCTGTTTCAATAACCAAGATTATACAAGCTCCCATACATAATTACTAGTACCGAAACAACACTAAAATTTCCTGCACTTAACAACACAATCCCAATCTGTTTTCATTAAGTTTTACATATCTTTTAAGGCTCCCAAATACTCATTTCTCTTACACATTATACTACTAATGCATTATCATTTTTTATACACATTTTCATTCTAAAAATCTGTTACATATACATTTACAAAGCTACACAAAGGTGAGCTTAGTTACCTTGCTTCTCTTCTTCTTCTTGCTTCTTCCTTCTCTCTCTCTCTCTACCGGTTTCAAACCAAACCTCCAATGCTACAGCCCATCAACATACATATTCTCAATACTAAAACTAACCTTAAACATTAATCAAGTTCTAAAGCACATTCTAGGGTTTAGAATTTATATTACCTTGCAAGGGTTCAAATGGGGCTTGGAGTGGCTCAAGAACAATATTTCCAACTCCACCAACAAGCCAAAATCGGCTAGAACAAGAGGAAGAACAAGGGTTTAGTTCTAGATTTTCGTTTTGCCCATAAGGGCTAGAAAAAGATGGAGTTTTCAAAATATTTTTACCTTAGAAGAACAAGGAGGAGGAGGGCCTTCTAATGGTGGTGTTGAAGCCTCCAATGGTGCATACCCATGAAAACGAAAGTGGGTGTTTTCAAGTTTTGAAAGGATAGGAATGTAGCCTTTGATGAGGGGATTCCAATGGTGGTGTTTTTATAATTTTTGGAGAAGTGTGGAGAGAGTTACAAAGGAGAGAAGGTGAGTTGTGTGTGGTTTCTCTCAAATCACCATGGAAATCGCATGGGAAGAAGAAAGGAGAAAAGAGAGGGTGAGGAAGAAGGGCATCCACGTGAGAGAGGGAGAAATGAGGTAGGAGAGAGAATTGTGAGAGTGTGTGTGAGAGTAATAAAGTAGAGTGTTATTATTTTGTTTGTTTGTGAGTAAAAGAAGTTAAGTGTGTGTGTGTATATATGTAAATCGGACAGCACACAGCAGCTAGGGGGTTTTAAAATTTTTATTTGCAATATTGGACACATAAGTTTGTGTTAATTATATTTCTACCCCACGACTTGTCGTTTTTGACAGTTTTTACTCATCTCTCGTTTTATTGATTTTATTGGTTCTAATACTTCACTAATATTTATTAATGAATATTTAGTTGACTAAAATTGTTACGAGTCTATTTGACCCGCTTAAAGACGCGTTTTCCCGGTTACCTCGAAAAACGCGCTTTAATGTTCGTTAGCGATTTTTAATCCATTTTAAGGATCCGTTTTCCTCGGGATTTGTTCCCTAATAATTATTTATACTTAATTAAGCCTCTAAATTACTTATTAGCCTAATTAATCATTATTTTTAAATACGGGGTATTTCAACTTGTCCGAACGTCCGTCTGGACATCCATGTTGGACAGGTCCCGAATGTTTAAGAGGCTCTCTGTTTTGGTGTGTCCGAACTTCGGTCCGAACATCGATGTTCGGACCCGCCACGTTAAATTTCTCGGACTTTTCAAACTTACTTGTGTCCGAACTTCCAAGTCCGGACACAAGTTCGGACGCCTTTGGTTTTCAGACCTTTTAACTTTCGACTTGTGTCCGAACATCAATGTCCGGACACAAGTTCGGACAAATGGATTTTTGTGGTTTAACTTTCTCGACTTGTGTCCGAACTTCCCATGTCCGGACACAAGTTCGGACCAAGCTTGTTTTGCACCTTTAGGGCTCGTTTGGAGTCTGTTTTCGAAGCCGTTTTCACCGTTAGCTTTGTTATTTTATTTCCTATGTTTTAAGGCAAAATCCAGGGTGTTACACTAACTGACCCGGATGTAAAGCCGGACATCTCACAAACGAGAAAAATCTTGCCTGACACTCTATCTCAGTCCGGCTAAGTGACCTGGACAGGTGAACCGGACGTGTGTATTTTATGTCCAAAAATTTCTTTTTAAAGGAGCGTGCACGAGACAGAGAGAACATTCAGAATTCAGAATTTAAAAGAGAGCCACGACCTAGTTCCTCCTCTGCAGCAGTGCAACCAAGGTTTAGCCAAGGAGAAGTTCTGCATCAATTTCTTCACTTTGTTCAACCCTACAACTAGCAAATCTTTGGATTCAACATAGAGATGATTTCTACTCCTTATTCTCTAATTGTTTCCTCTTTTGATATGCTCGGCTAAGGGATTAAACTCCGGGGAATGGTGGTTGTAAATAATTAGGTTTTGCATTAAATATTAGTTGATTTGGGATCTATCAGCGGTTTGTTTCAGATTATAAATATTGTTTGTGCTATCAATAAAACTTGCTATTTTATTTTTAGCTTTGCGAAAGTTGTCAAGATCTGATCCATGATTGATAGCTAGGTTGTTATAATCTGTTAATCTGTGGAGAGCTTTATCTGATTGATGAGTTAGCCTTCAGATGCAATTTAAATTCATATGCTTAATCCCTCTGCGTTAGTAGTGATGGTTATGATTTAATCTGCCACGTTCTACACAGTGGAGTTCTAATTGGCTAGGATTTAGTCTTTTAGAAACTTGCTAGAATTAGCTGAACCCTATTCCCCAATCAACTGGTGATAGAACTGCAAGACTTAACTAGGAAAAACCACCTGAACCCGGAGTTCCGCTTTCGTATATTTATCAGTCACTGTAACACCCATCCAACATTAACATACTTACAATGAACTGCAGCGGAGAAGACACAACCTCATCACATTACTTAACTCGTTGGTGTTACACGCCGTTAGCCCACCCACGTGGCTACAAGGCTAATCCATATACATTGTACCGGTCTGATGGCTAAATTCCCGAGCGTCTATACATTGTTATTCCTTTACTTTAAACAACAACAAAACAACTACACCTTATCAACTATACCGAGTATTAATAAACTGATGCCGACAACAATATCGGTCTTACTACTCCTACTGTATATATACACTTAAAAGTTTACCCATGTACAAGGACTACCCGTCCTACTCTCGAACGGCTTCCAGCACTTCGTACCTGAAATAGGAAAAGAAGAGAAAGGGGTGGCCCCAAGGGGCTCAGAACCTTTGCTGGTATGGTAATCCCGCAGCCCACATGCTACCGGGCCACGCACAACTAATTGTCGTCTTAACATGCGGTTTGATTATATTTAAATCATGCATGTACAATAAGCACACGACACTTAACATTTTCGCCTCTTTGGGCTCAACATTGGATAATACATCCTACTAAGACACCCATGGTATTCATCATCCTAGAGTGTTTCTCCTCCAACGGAGCTACTTCCTTAATAGACGACACATACCCTTAAATCGGGTTATCCTTAAACGCCTCTTATCCACACTGGGAATCTATCCATGATCCACACACTCTACATTATACAACATATAACATACACACAACACCTAAAAACCACTTTGCACGTTTCCACGTACAACATAATACGCAATGGATATTGCATCACAACAAAACACATAACACAACGGGAATTGTTTCGCGGAACCGACCCAAACATGTTACACCACTGGTGAGCCTAGAGAATGTTGCCAGTCTCATGATAAGCTCGTTATACAATAACAACAACACTCATTACCGTCCTAATAGTTGGACGAGTACTTAAGTTAAGGCGGTTCGGGTTTGGAGGCCGAACACACCACACAAACACATGTTCCCCCTAAACCGATCATAAGTCAGAATAGCCAAGCTTTGGAGTAAGCTAATGGGAGATCATAACCCGTGAGGGAACAACCATAACAAAGAGAAGGGTAAGGCTAGGAAGGATACCCTCTCCCAAACAACGCGCGGCCAAACCGGATTCCTCACTACTGTTAGTACATACTTACTTTAGATATTAGTTAGAACCCCACTATGGAGTCTATCGCATCTACACACATACAGTATTACAACTGGGTTAACACACAGGGAGATCCCTACATTCACATACACATATCACACAATTAACACACGCTAGCCGTGGTTAGTACTCCCATGGTTCGGGTCGTTACTCCGAATACCGAACTTCATGTGATCCTAGACTCGTTAACTAAGGTTAACACTGCCAAGGTTAAATGGTATCGGAGTTGAACACGCCACATATATGAATTACTGTAAACTCATTACATGTTTATCTTACAACGTGGCAACATACAGAAAATCATTGGCATACAAGCCGGTGTAATCCGGTAGGACGCAGGTTGCAAGAAAACCATACCTGTCACCGGAGTCCACTTATCCTGTCCGTTTATGTTCCTCGAGCAATTCTCGACAACTGTTAACATCACACTTGTTTTCATTAACATCGGGGTTTGCTTGATCTTTTAATGTCATGCTTAATTTTTCCCCGTTAACTTAGTTACATAACTTAACATTTTTAACTTGTTTTACTCTCACATTTTCAATACAACTTTTAACCCACTTAGGTGTCATTAAAACTCCCCTAACATGTCCTTAACATCCTATAACATCATTACCTACCAATCCCCATCATCACATATCATTTCATAACCTTAACCATGTTTTTGGTCCGACCGACCCACCGACCGACCCACATCTGGGTCGTTCCATTACAGACCCCTTTTTACTTCCTTACAGTCATGCCCGTCCGACCCAAGTCCGACCCACACCATCCTGGTCGGTCCATGTGAGAACATTTTCCTTCCTTTGAAACCTGACCGACCGACCCATGTCGACCCACCCTTTTGGGTCGGACCATTACCGAACATTTCTAACATATAACAGAGGCTCGACCGACCCAAAACTGGTGTCGGCCCCTGGTCGGTCGCCTCCTAAACTTACCCAACTTGTCATTCTTCACCAAACTTCTCCTAAGGCCTCTTAATTGTTCTAACATCATTTGGCACTTCAAACACACCCTTAAGATATCCTTAAACACTCTCAAAACTATTTCTCCTAATCCTTAACCTTTACTTATCTCCACTAAATTCCTAACACTTACGATGTTTCTCCTTATGATTTCTAGGTGGTATTCACTATAATGACCACAACAACCAGGTGTTTCCCCTACACCTTATCATCATCTCTCAACTTCTTTTCTTACTAAAAAATCCCTTTTACATCATGCCTAAACATCACTTGTTCCTTGAATATCACATTACCTAAACCCTTATACAACTCCTCCAAGACTTAAACACATCCCTAAACACACATTGAATTCCTAGACTTCCAAGACAACACCTAATTCTTGCATCACTCTAAATCACCTTAACACATGTTTTCTTCTCAAGTAACATTGATTCACCTTTAACACTTTCTAGTTCACCAAAACTCACTTACCACACTTAGAACTTCTTACACATTTCCCAAATTTGGCCATAGCTTCTCTTGTATTACTCATCCAAACACTTAGGTTTTTACCTTATTTTATTCAAAACACCTAAAATCCATAAAACACATTTATACACAAACTTCACACATTAAGACTACATCACATATAGTGCATAACTTAAATGCTTGGCACTTAGGCCCTTAAATAACATGGCTCTTAGGCCCTTAAATTGCATAACCTTAACACTGAATTTCCCCAATAATGCCTTTGACCTCAAATACATACACCAAAACATATGTTCCTTTACTAGTCTCCTTGAGAACACTTTACTAGGTCACTCACCATTGGCTCCTTAGGTATTTTATCAAGCAAATCAAGCTCATTTTCTTAAGCATTTAAACTACATTGAGATAGTTTGTTTACCTCTTTTTCCTCACAAACTTCTTTCTTGTTCCTTACAAACGGTTGGGGTACTTGGTCCCTTTTCAACTATTAAACATTATACAAACATAGAATGAGTATTCAAGCATAAGCTTCATCTCATTGTAAACCCTAGTTACATATATTGTTTTTTAAAACATTAAGGTAATTGTTTTACCTTGGAATTGGAAGAGAACTTGAATAAGTATCAGAGAGGACTCCCCTAGCCCTTGGAAGATTCAAATGAAGCTAAAACAAGCAGATAAATACACCATTGTGAGGTGAATTTTCGGACAACATGAAACATGGAGGAAACATGGATTTTCTTTGAGTTCTTACCTTGATGCAAAGGGAACATGAATATGTAAAAAGGTGAGCTCAAGCCCTCCATGGTGGTTTCTCTTGGCACCGAAATGGAGGTTTTGAAGTTTTGAAAGGACAAGATTGTAGAGCTTGGCTTAACTAAGGAATGGTGGTTTGTGTTTTTGAGTTGGTTAAGTGAGCTAGGTTTTACATGTGGTCAAGATGGACTTCCATGGTTGTATTATGTATCACCGAGAGAGAACAAGAAGAAGAGAGGAAGAGAGAGTGTGGAAACCGTGTGAAATGAAGGAAAGGAAGGGAGAATGAAGATAGAACTTACTTTTGAAGATATTTAAGTCTTAAAGCAAATAGTAACTATGAGTCATTTTATTTACTTAACAAGTTAACATACTTGGTGACTCCTCACTACAAAAACCGGCCACATTATGCCTAGGAGGGTGTTTTGGTCTTTGTTGACCAATTTAATACTTATAACATTATATGTTACAAACTAGCTTGTAAAAATTACTATTCACAAATACAAGGCACATAGAAGTGAAATTTTTGATTTCCCACTAATATGGCCACCCAATGTGATACTATATAGTACACATGTTAATTAAAGAGTAATGATGGACATTTAGCCATTCAAAACTCATTTACAAGACAATTTTTCAAAAACGTGCTTTAAGACTCCTTAAAGCACATTTTGTGTTTTAACTTGTTTCAAGCTTGGTTTTCTTTAGTAATTGATTTAATATGTTCATTACATATAAATAATGTATAGGTAGACCATTAGGTCCTATACACATTCATCCCAAGCTTAGAGCATTTTGCTCATATTGACTTTATGGTATTTTCTTATGTTTTATTTGGTTTAACTGTCCACCAAAGTTTCCTAAGGACTTATTTAGCCTTATTAAATCATAATTAAATGTTATCAAGTCTTGGTAGGCTCTTTGGGTCCCAACCAAGTTCACTCATAGCTTAGAGCATGTTTTTGCTCAAACTGTTCTTAATGCTTTATTGCATTTATTATGGTTTAAATTATTCACTGATGTTACTAAGGCATTTTAGCCTTTACATACCATAATTTGATTTAACCACCTATCAAGGTTTGGGGTATTTCAATCTCTACCCCCCTTAAAAGAACTTCGTCCTCGAAGTTCACACTTTTCAACACAATTAGGTTAGAACACAGGAATCACTTGGAAATAGACTTCCATACCAACAACACTTTACATCCACAACCTCGGACTTGGTGGTCCGGGCAACACATTCACATCCACACATAACATACATATCCAAATGATAACCTCGGAATGGTCTCCGGGTATCTTAACAACACTTACACATACACACCCCTTTGACTCACTGGTCTTGGGTAACATAACAACATTTGGACACATGGTCCCCACACATAACAGTCTTTAGACACATAGGTCTGTAGTATACACTTTAGGAAATCCAAGTCAAAACAACATCATTACACATACCACACAACATGTCAGAGCAGATAGCAATCAAAAATACCTTGATATACATGTGATCCGCAGAACCCGGTCGCGATGGACACCTTCCGTCCCCGTGCCTTTAGGAGATTAAACAACTCACATAAGTTTAAAATTCCTTGTGAGGTTAAGTAAGAAGACTTTAATTATGTAAAGTTCCATCAACGTTTTATAAATACCAATTTAAAGTCCTTTTGAAAACACACACAACTCCAAGTCCAACTTAAGCTCTTGTCTTTCCTTAGCGTGGTTATTGTGACCACTTATAGGGAGTTTCAAGAGTCATCCAACCCTGATGTGATCAGCATCAGTGTTGAACTATCCTTCCACCCCAATTTGTGTTCGGTTTCCCTTGATCACATGCAAATCAAGTTCCACCTCCCATTCATTTTCAAGCAGCAAGTAAGTCACTCATTTCCAATTTTCTATTTTTTGAATCATCTAGTCATGATCACAACATCTCCAAAGGATAGAACTCCGTCTATCGGTTACCTCCATCACTTTTAATCCTGTTGCCTAGGGAATTTCTTCTCACTAGGTTCTAGTCGGTATCATGCCCTTCATGCATCACTATATATATATATACATAGATTTTATCCAAAATACAACACATATTTTATCCAAAATTACAACACCTGGTTTTACATTTTACTATGTCGGGCTTTTGTTCCCCCGGGAGTTTATCTACTCCCACACTTGTACAATCACACACAACTGTTAAAAACACACACCACTTATCACAATGGTATTCGCATCTTCTGTGCGCAATTACCACAATTAAACCATGAATGAATGTATGTTTACGTAACACCACACCAATCTCAAACAAACAATAATTTTGTGCTATGCACAATATGAATCCATCCAATTACGTACACTTGTACGTAATATACACCAAGTGGTTTTGCGCTCTACCCCCCTTAAAAGGGATTACGCCCACGTAATCAATCACTAAACTTAGCTTAAAATGTTTTGCCGTCGTGAAGTATCTTAACTTCCACGCGGTCTATTACACAATGGATTCTGATTAGAGGATCTTAACCATATTGGCGGTTTAGTTCCTAAACCAAGAATTCTCATTGGAGTTGTTTAACTCTTAGTTGGTTCCGATTCTGGCCTGTTAGGCTTCTAGGCGTTATAATTAGCCATTCACTCATGTTCACCATGTACATTCAACACTTGAATCACTGGCTCACTAGTTTCTGCTGCGAAACTCCAATAACTGTAGAGCTTAATTGCCCCCATTGTTATTCGTACTGTATTGTACATCCCAATTGTCACCTTCATCTTGGTAACAATGGTTTCTCAACCGACGCACGGTATCTTTTACCCTGGAGCGGATTGGTGAGTTTCACAAATTTTCCATCCACTTCCATGATAATTTACTGTGATACAGCTATGTATTTCACAATGATTGACTGTGTTCCCTTCCGACTTACTGTCGGTTGAGATTGAGCTACTACCTATGTGTGTAGTGCTCTCCAGCTATTTCCAATATTTGGGGTATATCCATACCGATATTTGGCAGTTAGTGTACTGTAGTCACTTACTGTTAATCATGTCTCCACATTTGGTTCTGTACAGTACTCTTTTTATTGGTGCGGCTTGCATTTTCCTATGCATCGGCCTTTATACATTATTCTTTATAATTAACCATGTCTCCAATTCCTAGCTATCCCCTCGTCATTACTGCGCAAGTGCAATACCAAAACACTCATTCCTACAGAGTGCAGAGGCGTAAACTCTTGACAGTAAATCCCTTATGCGATTCGCCATGGAATCACACTGAGTTCCTCATCACACAGTACCTACCACTGGCTTATTGCTCAGTTTGTTTAACATCGCTTATCTTGCATCTCCACTGAGTTTAACTCATAACTGATCTTATCTGTTACGTTTTCGTTTAACAACATTTATACAACGGTCGCTTGTTGCGCACCGTGCTCTTACTCCCTGTATAACATCAGCTTATATCGTATTTCTATCCATTAACTTCCACACATAAACTTACATTTTTCACATTTTGGTTTCATCCCTCCTTTGGATGACTAGAATGCTCCTTGAGCATCGATCATTCGAGTCACAAACCGGCATTATTCAGCTCGTTGTTTCACTTTATACACACATGCTATCAAGCTAACTGCTCTTTTTCAGTATACGTCGTCCTCCTTAAACATAATTTCTTGACTTGATTCACATAACTACCGCGCCTGCGGTGTCACAATGTCGAGAGGTATCCCCACTCTTAATGCAGTGGTTCGTTACCACTCTATTCGCTTATACCAACCCTAAACTCTACCATCAATCGAATTTAATATGATATATCCTGCTTTTGGATTATAGCCTTATTTGCCTTGAGCTTGGGCTCATTGTAGCTGTCCACACACATGTACTTCTTTGTACAATATACATGGTCGTTGCATCACGTTTTCCTTTCATGTACCCCTTAGGTTTGTCAGTCCGTCCCTGACAATTTATGTCTAAACTGGGTGTTAGTTTCACCCTTGTGTTTCTGTCATGCATTTCATTCAACAATTGTTGATGTGAACACCCTTCAAGGATTGCTCCTGGGTGTTGTTAAGTTATGCCTTTACATTGGGCTCATACTTTATTGGTACATTCCGTCAGCACGCCTTTCGCGTTCTTTACTGGTTATTATCTTCTTCTGTGAAGATTAACATTTCCTGGTAGTGTAGGTACTCATTCTGGGAATTTATCCGTCATTGCACATTAATTGTCCGCATTAGGCATCTGCTTGCATGTACAGGCTGGGTCACCATTCCAGCTATAATGTTTATCCCTAAGGATCCTTAGACATATGTGGTGTCTTTACATAACAGTTTGTGCCCTTCGCACTTGCTAACTCTTAAACTTTCCTTGAAAGGAATTTGATTGATCCTTTTAGTCTTGCTAACTTAACTGAATTCCTAACTTCAACTATTCCTTGTATCCTTAGCCTCGTTTTGATTTACACTGCTGACCGTAGACGGAGTCGACTACTTCCCGTGTTTCGGACTCTACTCGTATACTATATGGGGTATCTTACTGATACATTCTACTTACCCAAACTAACCCATAGTAGGTCTGTCAGGCCCACATGCTCCCTATCGGAGTGCGGCGGTCGTCCCACAACACAGTTGGTACACTTGTAGTGTCCGTCACACCCTAGGTGAAGTATTCTGTTGTCAACTCCCTTATATTGTCCCGTGACAATCGTCATTCCCTGCTTCCTCCTTGAACTTAATCGAGGGAAAGTTGCCACCATTGTTGTTCCTTGTCACTGTCTTGGTTTTACTAGTTTGGTTAAAAGAAGGTTGGAAAGAAGTGTTGGTTTGAAAGAAAATCTGGTTTTGAAAGAAGAAGGGTTTGAATAAACCTGGGTTGAAAGAAAAAATTTTTCATGTTTCACAACATTTTCTACCTTAGCCAGTCTAGCTTCTTGCTGACTGGTGTACTTACAATTAAGAGGTTAGGCTAACAGGCCCTTCCACTGTTATGACAATCACATTTAACTTTATTGTACTTTCCAAGTACTCTCCGTAGTGGTTCTAAGTCTCCCGAAACATTCCTATTATAGCAGCACTTGCTATGGCAAGTGCGCCATGCTAACTGGCTATCAGTTTAACACATACCGGTTGTGTATTGTTTTTACCCCGCACTGTCATCAGTGGCCGTGTTTGGCCCTCACTGATCTTACTGTCTTAATAATACTCTTCTAGGTAACTCTCACTGTTTTCACATGATAATCATTAACTAGGGTGCTTCCCATTCTGGGAGACCCCTTTTGTCTTAGTATTGTATCCTCCTTACAGCCCGTTCCACGTATTTGTCGTGGTTACTGAGACTTGTCTCTTGTTTGGGCACTACGTTGTAGTTCCTTTGTCGGTTGGTATACCGTTGGTGTACTACTTATCAACTGTGGTCCCGTAGACACTCGTCTCGGGTTTCACTAATCCACTCCTTGCCTGTTGCACGGTAGGTGCGTTGCAAGCTGGTTATTCTCGACTGCTCTGCATGTCGACCCAGGTTGCCGGAAATTCTATTCTCCAATACACAAGATCCTTCATCCATTGCCATGAAATGTGGTTAACATTATTCAGATGGAGACCGTCTCCGGGATTCCCAGTTTTCGGAATCTACCGTATGACAGGTTCTCCGTACCTTTAGAGGTACTCAATAACAGCCAGATCGGGTATTCCCGGGTAAGAGAGGACTTCCATCTCTCTGGCGTTCTTTCCCAAGTTATATACAGGGATTGTGGAGGGTGGGAAGGATATTGTAGGTTTCCAGTAGTCACTGGTAGTTCCTATCTAGCGTATCTCTCACGCTATCACTCAACCCTTAACCCAAAGTACTTAAATCCTAACTCGGTACTTCCTAAGCTCGGTAGTTCAGTCATCAGAGCGATACTTCGCTCTGATACCACTTTTTGTAACACCCCATCCAACATTAACATACTTACAACAACTGCAGCGGAAGAACAACCTCATCACATTACTTAACTTGTTGGTGTTACACGCCGTTAGCCACCCACGTGGCTAACAAGGCTATTACATACACAATGTACCGGTCTGATGGGCTAAATTCCCGAGCAACTATACATTTATCCCTTTCCATTAACAACAGCAACAATATACACCTTAACAACTATACCGAGTATTTATAAACTGATGCCGACAACAATATCGGTCTTACTACACCTACTGTATATATACACTTAAAAATACCCATGTACAATGACTACCCGTCCTACTCTCGAACGGCTTCCAGCACTTCGTACCTGAAATAGGAAAGAAGAGAAAGGGGTGGCCCCAAGGGGCTCAGCACCTTTGCTGGTATGGTAATCCCGCAGCCCACATGCTACCGGGCCACGCACAACTAATTGTCGTCTTAGCATGCAGTTGATTATATTTAAATCATGCATGTACAATAAACACACACTAACATTTCGCCTCAATGGGCTCCAACGGATAATATCCTTACTTAATAAGTCACTCCTGGTATTCATCATCCTAGAGTATTCCTCCTCATGGAGCTACTTCCTTAATAGGACACATACCCTTAAATCGGGTTATCCTTAAACGCCTCTTATCACAAACTGGGAATCATATCCATGATCCACACACTACACATTATACAACACTATAACAACACTACACACAACAACCTAACAACACTTTGCACGTTTACGTACACAACATAATACCACAATGAATACTGCATCACAACAAAACACATAACGGGAAGGGTTCTCTTAGGAACCGACCCAAACATTGTTTACACACTGGTGAGCCTAGAGAATGTTGCCAGTCTCATGATAAGCTCGTTATACAATAACAACAACACTCATTACCGTCCTAATAGTTGGACGAGTAACTTAAGTTAAGGCGGTTCGGGTTTGGAGGCCCTAACACACCACACAAACACAGGTTCCCACTAAACCGATCATAAGTCAGAATAGGTAAGCTTTGGAGTAAGCTAATGGGAGATCATAACCCGTGAGGGAAACAACCATAACAAAGAGAAGGGTAAGGCTAGGAAGGATACCCTCTCCCAAACAACGCGCGACCGGCCAAACCGGATTCCTCACTACTGTTAGTACATGCTTACTTTAGACATACTTAGAACTCCACTATGGAGCCTGTCACATAACAACTCATACAGTATTACAACTGGGTTAAACATACAAGGGAGATCCCTACATTCACATACACATATCACACATTTAACACACGCATAGCCGTGGTTAGTACGTCCCATGGTGCGGGTCGTTTACTCCGAATACCGAACTCTCATGTGATCCTAGACTCAGTTAACTAAGGTTAACACTTTCGAGGTTAGATGGTATCGGAGTTGAACACGCCACATATATGAATTACTGTAAACTCATTACATGTTTTATCTTACAACGTGGCAAACATACAGAAAACACATTGGCATACAAGCCGGTGTAATCCGGTAGGACGCAGGTTGCAAGAAAACCATACCTGTCACCGGAGTCCACTTTATCCTGTCCATTTATGTTCCTCGAGCAATCCTCGAACAACTGTTAACATCACATGTTTTTTATTAACATTGGGGTTGCTTGTTTATTTAGCGTCTAATGCTTAACTTTCCCCGTTAACTTTGTTACATAACTTTACATTTTTAACTTGTTTTACTTCACTTTGATACAACTTTTCACCCACCTATTTGCCATTTAAACTCACCTAACATGTCCTCAACATTCTTATAACATCATTACCTACCAATCCCCATCATCACATCATTTCATAACCTTAAACAACATCTTTGGTCCGACCGACCCACCGACCGACCCACATCTGGGTCGGTCCATTACAGACCCCTTTTTACTTCCTTACAGTCATGCCCGTCCGACCCACGTCCGACCCACCATCCTGGGTCGGTCCATGTGCGAACATTTTCCTTCCTTTGAAACCTGACCGACCGACCCATGTCCGACCCACCCTTTTGGGTCGGACCATTACCGAACATTTCCTAACATATAACAGAGGCTCGACCGACCCACAAACTGGGTCGGCCCCTGGGTCGGTCGCCTCCTAAACTTACCCAAACTTGTCAATTCTTCACCAAACTTCTCCTAAGGCCTCTTAATGTGTTCTAACATCATTTGGCACTTCAAACACACCCTTAAGATATCCTTAAACACTCTCAAAACTATTTCTCCTAATTCCTTAAACCTTTACTTATATCTCCACTAAATTCCTAACACTTACGATGTTTTCTCCTTATGATTTCTAGGTGGTATTTCACCTATAATGACCACAACACCAAGGTGTTTCCCCTACACCTTATCATCATCTCTCAACTTCTTTTCTTACTAACTAAATCTCCTTTTTACATCATGCCTAAACATCACTTGTTCCTTGAATATCAACATTACCTAAACCTTATACAAACTCCTCCAAGACTTACACACATCCACTAAACACACATTGAATTCCTAGAACTTCCAAGACAACACCTAAATTCTTGCATCACTCTAAATCACCTTAACACATGTTTTCTTCTCAAGTAACATTGATTCACCTTTAACACTTTCTAGTTCACCAAAACTCACTTACCACACTTAGAACTTCTTACACATTTCCCAAATTTGGCCATAGCTTCTCTTGTATTTACTCACATCCAAACACTTAGGTTTTTACCTTATTTTATTCAAAACACCTAAAATCCATCAAACACATTTATACACAAACTTCACACATTAAGCACTACATCACAATATAGTGCATAACTTAAATTGCTTGGCACTTAGGCCCTTAAATGCATGGCTCTTAGGCCCTTAAATTGCATAACCTTAAACACTGAATTTCCCACATAAATAATGCCTTTGACCTGCAAATACATACACCAAAACATATGTTCCTTTACTAGTCTCCTTGAGAACACTTTACTAGGTCACTCACCATTGGCTCCTTAGGTATTTTATCAAGCAAATCAAGCTCATTTTCTTAAGGCATTTAAACTACATTGAGATAGTTTGTTTACCTCTTTTTCCTCACAAACTTCTTTCTTGTTTCCTTACAAACCGGTGGGGTACTTGGTCCCTTTTCAACTATTAAACATTATACAAACAATAGAATGAGTATTCAAGCATTAAGCTTCATCTCATTGTAAACCCTAGTTACATATATTGTTTTTAACACATTAAGGTAATTGTTTTACCTTGGAATTGGAAGAGAACTTGAATAAGTATCAAGAGAGGACTCCTCCTAGCCCTTGGAAGATTCAAATGAAGCTAAAACAAGCAAGATAAATACACCATTGTGAGGTGAATTTTCGGACAACATGAAACATGGAGGAAACATGGATTTTCTTTGAGTTTCCTTACCTTGATGCAAAGGAGAACATGAATATGTAAAAAGGTGAGCTCAAGCTCCTCCCATGGTGGTTTCTCTTGGCACCGAAATGGAGGTTTTGAAGTTTTGAAAGGACAAGATTGTAGAGCTTGGCTTAACTAAGAGAATGGTGGTGTTTGTTTTTGATTTGGTTAAGTGAGCTAGGTTTTACATGTGGTCAAAGATGGACTTCCATGGTTGTATTATGTATCACCGAGAGAGAACAAGAAGAAGAGAGGAAGAAGAGAGTGTGGAACCGTGTGAAATGAAGGAAAGGGAGAATGAAGATAGAACTTACTTTTGAAGATATTTAAGTCTTAAAGCAAATAGTAACTATGAGTCACATTTATTTACTTAACAAGTTAACATACTTGGTGACTCCTCACTACAAAAACCGGCCACCATTATGCCTAGGAGGGTGTTTTGGTCTTTGTTGACCAATTTAATTACTTATAACATTATATGTTACAAACTAGCTTGTAAAAATTACTATTCACAAATACAAGGCACATAGAAGTGAAATTTTTGATTTCCCACTAATATGGCCACCCAAATGTGATACTATATAGTACACATGTTAATTAAAGAGTAATGATGGACATTTAGCCATTCAAAACTCATTTACAAGACAATTTTTCAAAAACGTGCTTTAAGACTCCTTAAAGCACATTTTGTGTTTTAACTTGTTTTCAAGCTTGGTTTTCTTTAGTAATTGATTTAATATTCATTAACATATAAATAAGGTATAGGTATGACCATTAGGTCCTATACATTCATCCCAAGCTTAGAGCACATTTTTGCTCATATTGACTTTAAGGTATTTTCTTATGTTTTATTTGGTTTAACTGTCCACCAAAGTTTCCTAAGGACTTATTTAGCCTTATTAAATCATAATTAAATGTTATCAAGTCTTGGTAGGCTCTTTGGGTCCCAACCAAGTTCACTCATAGCTTAGAGCATGTTTTTGCTCAAACTGTGTCTTAATGCTTTATTGCATTTATTATGGTTTAAATTATTCACTGATGTTACTAAGGCACTTTTTAGCCTTTACATACCATAATTTGATATTTAAACCACCTATCAAGGTTTGGGGTATTTCATCACTCTTTGCTTGTTCTTAATTTTATTGATCAACAATTTCCCCCTGATTTACAGCTTTTGCTAGGATTAGATTTGCTTTCTTAGTCCCCTGGTTCGATATCCTGGTTGCTCATATTACTTTACTGCTACGACCGGGAATTATTTTGCAACCCGTAGGTTTATTTTATTTATTAATTTCTAGGATTAATTTCGTAGTTTTTAATATATCAAAAAAATAACCGTTTGCAATGTCACAAATGACATAATGTTCTTACAGCTTTTTACACCCTCACCCATATTTTTTTTATAATTTGCATTTTAACCACATGTATTAATTCCTTGACCTTATAGGTCATATAAACACTAGATTAACTAACAAAAATGTTATAACTCATTTTAATACACATTTAGGTCATATAATCCCCACGGCTTTCATCCAATTGTAACATAATAACATAAAAACTATATAATAAGTAGGTTTAGTATACTTACTTGGTTTTCAAGCAAATAAAACCAGCCAAAGTCCTCCAAATGCTCACGGCTGGTTTAATAAAATTCTTAAGTTAGTTTTTAAGCATAAACTAACATATAAGCTTAGTTAATATATCATTTAGATAGTAGATTTTTTTTACTTTGCTAGTTTTTCTCTTAGGCTTGACCTCTACAATTTTTGTGCAGAAAAATCCCTTAGTTCTAGCATATGTTCGGCAGCATTTTGCAAGGGAAAAAAAAGAGTATTAGGCTTGTGACATAAATAACTAGTTAAGGTATATTTAAGCTTGAAATCTCATAACCTTTACCTTGCTTTGTAGATCTAGGTTAGGGTTGCTCTCGCCTGATTTATACAGCACAAGAGGAGTGTTAAAACTTCATTCATGCAGGAGGATACAACCGCATTCAGCAAGGTGAGGAACTAGGATTTTTACCTTGAAAGAAATGGTCTTTAAGGGGTTTAATTTGCTCTACGTGAACTAGCACTTAATGAGGTCAGTTTCTCCACTGATTTTACACATAAAAATGGAGGGAATAAGCTTAAGAACATCAAGATAATTTCCGGAAATGAAGAAGAGAGGTTGGTCATGCTTAGAGCATGTTTTATACCTTAGGAACTTCTTAAGCTTTCTTCCCTTCCTTTTCTGATTTTCAACCGAAACATACCCTCTCATTCAAGCATGAACTCCCACTAGATGGCTGGATGGAAATGAGAATGAATTACACCATTGGAAAGAGGAGAAGAAGATGAAGAAAATGAGTATACCCATGTACCAAGAGCTTACCTATGACTCATGGAGTTGGTCTTTGAAGTGGGGCTTGCTCACGGTAATGGAGGCAACAAAGAGAGGATATGGAGTGGTGGTCTTGGCTGAGAGGGAGGTAATGAGAGGAAAAGGAAAAAGTTTGACTTATAAATAGATAAAGTCTTAGTTTAGTAAATAGTCTTGGATGACTCATGGTAGATATTTTAGAGGTTTCTACTGATGGAGGAAAGGTTCTAAGCTGCCGTAAAGGGCTGCCAAGGTGGAAGGATAAACATGGCTTAATTAAGTAAATAAATGGTATTTGTTTTACTTTATAAAAAAGGTTACCTATGAGTCATATATATGTATATTGGGACCTGTTGATAGACAAGGAGAATGCCTTAAGTTGGCGGCAATATATGGTCACAGTCAAATACTAAGTGTTGACCATTGACTAGATTAGGTAATCAAGTGTTATTTTGGTTACTATTCACAAATCAATGCACATATTTTTGATTTTTTTTGAAAACTTTGATTTAGGCATTTTAATGTGATACATTATGTCACATTAGTATAATTAAGGGTAATCAAGACCCTAAAGTCCATTGAAAACCAATTTGGAAGACAATTTCTCAAAAATGTGCTTTAAGGAAGCTTAGAGCACATTTTGTGTTCTAAAGAGTTTCTGAGCATGGTTTCCTTTGATAATTGTTTCTTTGTGTTCATTTATGGGTTATAATTCTTAGGACAAAATTTTATGTCCTAAAGAGCTCATTTGGGTATATATTTACCCTAAAAGATCAAAGGGTGTAATTCTTGCTTACTGACAAACATTGTTGTGTTTTAATTTGTTTTTAAGGCATGTTTAGGCCTTAATTGAAATACCCCAAAGTTACGAAAGTTTTTACAAGGAGATTTTACTAGGCATTAACGGCTTAGTAAAAAGTTAATCGTTCCTTAGAATTTTTACCTTAGTATAACCTTCACTTTTACTAGGCATTAATGGTCTAGTAAGTAGATATTCACTCCTTAGAATTATAGCCTTCCCAAAAGCTCATGTTTTGGCCAGGAACTTACCTCAGTAAAAATCCGGTTTTTACCTCGGTCATTTTTGACACTAAAAAGAGGTATTAACTTATTAACCCCTTAAAGCACTCTTTAAGGTGAATTAAGCTAGATTTTTTATATTATTTAAGCCTATTAGAAGTCCTAAATATTACCCATGAGATGGTAGTAGTATAGAAGGTAAAATCTCTTGGCAAGGTAACTTGGAAATTTACCGAAGAAAGTTACCTAGGAAAGGTTGTTTTATATGATTCCAATTTCAAGTTTTTACCCATTATCTCTTAATGGTAATTACCTACCTTAGTTACCACATCAATCTACCAAGTTACATGTGTTGACAAAGCAAAAAAAAAGAGAGGTAAATGGCATACAAAATTCGTCCATACCCACCTCTCTCACCTTTTCAGCACTACTTACCAACACATCAAGTCTTTAGCTTATTTAATTTCTTCCTTTAGCACCTTTGGACCCATTACATGTTAGGTAACCTCAATTAGCAGACATAGATCATGCCCATTACATAAAATATAAGAAGAGAAAGTAGCAGCAAGGCAATCAAGTAGCCAGCCACTTATGCCATTACAACTTTTCTTAAAGCACAAATTCCCTTCTTTTGTTTTCCACCTCATATTCTGCCTTACTTTAGCTAGTTTATGAATTAGATTGAGCATCTTATAAAGGCCCTGATGGTGTAATAATAATGTATTCAAGTGGAGGAATTAATAGAGCACTATAATGGTGTCTAAAGCAAGCATCATTACAAAGACACAAATCTGGCCAGAAATGATGTCTAGCACTCTAAGGATTGTCTACTCCATATCTTCCCTATATAAACCATGAGCCACGACCCCTAACACTCACCCTTACTCTCTAGAAATTCCAAAGTCCTTTTACAATCACCAAGAGAGCCTAGGGTCAAAGAAAATTGCAAGGGAATGTGAAGAAGTCACTAAAGACAGTTTCTGATTTCGAGAAAGTTTGATCTAGTAAGCTTGTTCTTAGAGCCTATATTCAGGTAAAACCAATCCCAAATTAATCTTCATTGAATCCTTTTCATGTTGGGCTAAAAACCCATTCAAAAATCTTACCGAAAGCTCTTGTTATAATGCAATATATTTATGTGCGCAAGGAAAAGGCAATTTAAGGAGCCTTGTGGAGTTTGTGCCATCTAGCAAGTTTCCAAGATCCTTTTGGGAGTTTGATCCACGAATATTCAAGGTAATTCCATTGTCTAAGATCCCTTCCAAGCTATACAATTTATTTGGGTTTTTAGGTACCCTAAATCTTGGTGAAAGTTAGACCTAAGGGGAAAAACGTGCTTTAAGATCCCCTAACGTGTGAGAAGGATTTAGAAGGCTATACTCATTCATTTTTCTATTAATACATATCAATCTCTACTGATTTGAACCCTATATCTATTTCACCTATTCTCTCTTTTTTGAAGTCATTTGGTTAGCGAATTGGTCACGTCAATGAGTTCTAAGCTTTTTATGGTGACAAATATGTTTTTGTGGTCTTATGACTATGGCCCAACTTATAACTTATATTTTGGTTGTTTTAATCTTAATTATATGAGTTGAAGTGATGTTTGGATGATACTCATTGAAAGTACCTTGTTTTTTTTATAAAACTTTACTTTTGTACTAAGTGGATCTTCTAAGTGGTGAAAGTGATTTAAGCCTTGTGCTTGTTTGTGTTCTTTATTTAAGAACTTGGTGGTTGAATTGATTTATTGTTCATTTGTGGAAAGGTATTATTGGATACTTGACTTATTCAAACTTGGTTTTATGAGAGATATACATATATATGATGATTGGGTACGTTTGCCCGTTTTAACTCTTGGTACGCCACGGGCTCCTTGAGTTTGCGTCAGGATTTCTACTCTATAGTTTAAAGGTACTATAGGGGGTGTGCAAATCTTTTAGAGTCCTTACGTGGTGGAAGGATAGGTTGGATCGCCTTAATGATCGGGATTTGTCCCACGTTATGAATTAAATGGTGAGAAAAGATTAACAGTGGTCTTGTTACCACAAGGTGATTTATGAACTCTTTACGTTCTGAACTTATTTTGCAGTTGTTAAATGCTTGAGTTGATGATGTATCTATATCTACTTTGATATCCTATTTTCTTGATCTTGTCATGGATTTACTGAAATACCCCAAACCTTGATATATTGTCAAAATGTTAAACTATGGTATTTAAAGGCTAAAAAGTGCCTTAGAAACATCAGTGAACAGTTTAAACCATAATAAAATGCAATAAAGCACTAAGATACTGTTTGAGCAAAAACATGCTCTAAGCTTGGAGTGAACTTAGTTAGGACCCAAAGAGCCTACCAAGACTTAATAATATTCAATTATGATTTAATAAGGCTAATTTAGTCCTTAGGAAACCTTGGTAGACAATTAAACCAAACAAAACACAAATAAATGCCTTAAAGTTAATATGGGCAAAAATGTGCTCTAAGCTTGGGATAAATTTGTATAAGACCTAATGGTCATACCTATACCTTATAAATATGTTAATGAACATATTAAATCAATTACCCAAGAAAACCAAGCTTGAAAACAAGTTAAAACACGAAATGTGCTTTAAGGAGTCTTAAAGCACATTTTTGAAAAATTGTCTTGTAAATGAGTTTTGAGTGGCTAAATGTCCATCATTACTCTTTAATTAACATGTGTAATATATAGTATCACATTTGGAAGTCTGGAACAATGGGAAATCAAAAATTTCACAACTATGTGTCTTGTTTTAGTGAATAGTAACTAAAATAAGCAAGTTTGTAACATATGTTATATTAAGTAATTAAATGAGTCAACAAAGACTAAAATACCCCTAATAACATAAAGGGGCCGGTTTTTAGTGTGGTGACTCACTACTCTTGTTAGTTGTTAAGTAAATAAAGATGACTCTTAAGTTACTATTTACTTTATTATGTAAATATCTTCCAAAAGCAAACTTAAAACTCATTCTCTCATTCCTCTCTTGTTCCCACCGGCTTCTACCTTCCTTCTTTCTCTCTTTTACGATTTGCTATAGTTCCACACAAGAACTCCATCTTTGAATGCTTGTAACTCCTAGCTCCATGGTCTAAATTCAATTTCAAGACCACCATTCTTCTAGTTGGAGAAAGCTCTACACTTCTATCTTTTCAAATCTTCAAAAGCCTCATTTCGGTGCCAAGGAGATTCACCATTGATGGAGCTTGACCTCATCTTTTCACACCTTGTTGCTCTCCTTTGCTTCAAGGTAAGGAAACTCAAAGAAAATCCATGTTTCCTCCATGTTTTTATGTTGACCGAAAATCACCACTAATGGTGTATTTACCTTGCTTTGTTCTAGTTACATTCTAATCATTCAAGGGCTTGGTGGAGTCCTCTCTTGATACTTGTTCAAGATCTCTTCCAATTCCAAGGTAAAACAATTACCTTAATGTGTTAAGACAATATATATAGCCTAGGGTTTGTAAATGAGTTTAAGCATGAAGCTTGAATACTCATTTCATTGTTTGTATAATGTTTAGAAGTTGACAAGCAACTAAGCTTAGCCGATTTTTAAACAAGGAAACAAGAAAGAAGTTTGTGAGGAAAAGAGGTAAACAAACTATCTCAATGTAGTTTAAATGCCTTAGGAAAAATGAGCTTGATTTGCTTGATAAAAAACCTAAGGAGCCAATGGTGAATGACCTAGTAAAATGCTCTCAAGGAGTTTATTAAGGGCATATGTATTGTTGGTTGTATTTGCAGGTCAAAGGCATTATTTATGTGGGAAATTCAGTGTTTAAGGTTTATGCAATTTAAGGGCCTAAAAGCCATGTTATTTAAGGGCCTAAGTGCCAAGCAATTTAAGTTTATGCACTATATTGTGATGTAGTGTAAATTTGGTGAGTGTTGTGTGTGAGAATACTCTTGATGGATTTTAGGTCTTCTTGAATGAAATAAGGTAAAAACCTAAGTGTTTGAATGTGAGAATATACAAGAGAAGCTATGGCAAAATTTGGAAGATGTATAAGAAGTACTAAGTGTTTTAAATGAGTTTGGGTGAACTAGGAAGTGTTAAAAATGAACAAGTGTTTTACTAGGGAAGGAAGCATGTATTAAGGTGATTTAGAGTGATACAAGGATTAAAGTATTATCTTGGAAGTTCTAGGAATTCAATGAGTGTTTTTGTGAGGATGTATTAAAGTCTTGGAGAAGTTTGTTTAAGGTTTAGGAATGTTGATGTACAAGGAGGAAATGATGTTTAGGTAGATGTGAAAAAGGAGATTTAGTTAGTAAGAAAAGATGTTGAGAGATGATGCTAAGGTGTAGAGGAAACATCTTGGTATAGTGGTCATTATAGGTGAAATACCACTTAGAAAACCAAATGAAAAATGTACAAGAATTAAGAGGTTTTGTAAGGAGTTTGTGGAATGATAAAGATGGTTTTGGTGTGTGATTTAAGGAGTTTAGTACATGGCTAAAGATGTGTTTGAAGTGCCAAATGTGATTAGAACATACTAGGGCACTATGAGGTGAAGTTTGGAGTCAAATGGGATTTTAGAAACAAAGGTCTAGAGCCGACCGACCTTAGGGACCGGACCTGCAAGGTCGGTCGAGCTCAGTTTACACTACCAGAAAGAGTTTCTGGAACGGACCGACCTTGGGGACCGGACTTGCAAGGTCGGTCGGGCTTGTATTTTTAGTACGGATTAAGTCTCTGGAATAGACCGACCTTGGGACCGGACTTGCAAGGTCGGTCGTGTCTAAACTTTTGTACGAGAATTGTTTCTGGAATGGACCGACCTTGTGGACCGAACTTGCAAGGTCGGTCGGAGTAGAATTTTTGACGGTAATGTGTTCTGGAATGGACCGACCTTGTGTAAGGTCGGTCGGTATGGTCGGTCGGACCAAAAACATTGTTTAAGGTTATAGGATGATGGGGATTATTAAGTAATGATGTTATAAGATTGTTGAGGACATGTTAAGTGAGTTATGATGACGATATAATGGGGGAAAAGTTGTATCAAATGTAAAAGTAAAACAAGTTAAAATGTGAAGTTATTTAACTAAGTTAACGGGGATAAGTTATGAGCATTAGACCTTAAACAATTATGTTACCCCGATGTTAATAAAAGTACATGTAATGTTATCAGTTGTTCGAGAATTGCTCGAGGAACATAAGTGGACATGATAGAGTGGACTCCGGTGACAGGTATGGTTTTCTCGCAACCTGTGTCCTACCGGATTACACCGGCTTGTATGCCAATGTGTTTTTCTGTATGTTGCCACGTTGTAAGATGAAACATGTAATAAGTTTATAGTAATTCATTTATATGGCGTGTTCAACCCCGATACCATTTAACCTCGGAAGTGTTAACCTTAGTTAACTGAGTCTAGGACCACGTGAGAGTTTGGTATTCGGATTAAACGACCCGAACCATGGGACGTTCTAACCACGGCTATGCGTGTGTTAATTGTGTGATATGTGTATGTGAATGTAGGGATCTCCCTTGTATGTTTAACCCAATTGTAATACTGTATGGTGTGTAGATGTGGAAGACTCCATAGTGGGGTTCTAACTAATATCTAAAAGTAAGTATGTACTAACAGTGGTGAGGAATCCGGTTTGGCCGGTCGCGCGTTGTTTGGGAGTGGGTATCCTTCTTAGCCTTACCCTTCTCTCTGTTATGGTTGTTTCCCTCACGGGTTATGATCTCCCATTAGCTTACTCCAAAGCTTAGCTATTCTGACTTATGATCGGTTTAGGGGGAACATATGTTTGTGTGGTGTGTTCGGGTCACCAAACCCGAACCATCTTAACTTAAGTTACTTGTCCAATTATTAGGACGGTAATGAGTGTTGTATAACGAGCTTGCCATGGGGGTGACATCATTCTCTAGGCTCACCAGTGAATTAACTATGTTTGGGTCGGTTTCTAAGAGAATCGTTCCCGTTATTGTAACACCCCATCCAACAACAAACGCATAATAACATTCTGCAGCGGAAACCCAACTCATCACATTACTAATTCCAATGGTGTTACAACGCCGTTAACCACCTACGTGGCTAACAAGGCTAATACATGTACATTTGTATCGGTCTGATGGACTAGATTCCCGAGCAACTACTCAATACAATACTCATTCCATCTTCAACATTTATTATATACATACACTTCCCCTGTACCGAGTATTTATAAACTGGTGCCGACAACAATATCGGTCTTACTACGCCTACTGCATATGCACACTTAAATGTTTACCCCTGTACAACGACTACCCGTCCTACTCTCGAACGGCTTCCAGCACTTCGTACCTGAAATAGGAAAAAGAAAAGAAAGGGGTGGCCCCAAGGGGCTCAGCACCTTTGCTGGTATGGTAATCCCGCAGCCCACATGCTACCGGGCCACGCACGACTAATTGTCGTCTTAGCATGCAGTTGATTATATTTAAATCATGCATACAAACCATAACATACAACACATAATATTTCGCCTCAATGGGCTCAACCTATAACCAGAACATCCACACTTAACCAACCATCCAATGATTCCTTAAACCCTAGAGTGGCTCTCCTCTAAACGGAGCTACTTCCTTAACGAATGACGTGTACCCATCAATCGGGTTATCCTTAAACGCCTCTTGTCACAACCGGGACTCATTTCCATGACCCACACATTCCATAACCTACAGCATATCTCATTCCTTATATGACAAACATAACAACCTTTCTGGTTTCTACATACACATGATAACCTCACCATCTTCTAAACATTCCAATATGTATATATATAAACCTTAGCATAGCAAGGGAATTTGCATAGCACCATAACATTACATAACATCATAAATTCGGTTCTCACAAGGAACCTTCCATCATAGTTAGTCCATACCATGAGCATAGAGATTGTTGCCAAACTCATACCAAGCTCGTTAATTACCTCATCACCATCCTGTTATTTGAACGGTTGACTTAAACCCAAGGTGTGTCGGATATAGTGATCCCAAGCACCCAAACACAGTATGCCCCTATGGCCCGACGTGAGTCAGTAAACTAGCTTTGGATAAGCTAAGGGAAGGTTGAAACCAAATTGGAATACCACCTAAACATACACCAAGGGAGCCGAACTGGACATGATAACGACCCCCACCATCACACGCGTGGCCGGAAACAATCCGGACTCCTCACCCCCCATTAGCCCATAGACTCTTATAAATAAGTAGTTAGAGATCCATTACGGAGCCTACCACAACCACACACCATACGGTATCATAACCGAGTTAAGCACACAAGGGAGGAGAGTGTCATACATTCACATACAAACATCACGCATAAACATCACATAACCAACTCACGCATAGCCGTGGTTAGAACGTTCCTTAAGTCGGAAACGTTGTTACCGGATACCGTTCTCCTACGTTTACCTAATTGAGGTTAACTAGTCCTTCAAGCGCATTCGAGGTTACCGGTATCGGCACGTAAACATATAATAACAATAACGACTATAAACTCGTTTCATGATTTATCTCATAACGTGGCAAACATACAGAAAAACACATTGGCATACAAGCCGGTGTAATCCGGTAGGACACAGGTTGCAAGAAAACCATACCTGACACCGGGGTCCACTTTACCACGTCCACTCATGTTCCTCGAGCAATTCTCGAACAACTGTTAACATCACATGTGTTTTTATTAACATCAGAGTTGCTTGATTATTTAATGTCCAATGCTTATTACTTTCCCCGTTAACTTGGTTAAATAGCTTTACATTTTTAACACGTTTTACTCTCGCATCTTAATACAACTTTTCACCCACCTATTTGCCATTTAAACTCACCTAACATGTCCTTAACAACCTTATGGCATCATTACCTATCAATCCCCATCATCTCATATCATTTCATATCCTTAAACCATGTTTTTGGTCCGACCGACCCACCGTCCGACCCACAACTGGGTCGGTCCATTACAGAACCCTTTTACTTCCTTATAAACATGCCCGTCCGACCCACGTCCGACCCACCATTCTGGGTCGGTCCATGTGCGAACATTTTCCTTCCCTTGAAACTTGACCGACCGACCCATGTCCGACCCACCCTTTTGGGTCGGACCATCACCGAACATTTTCCCAACATTTTACAGAGGCTCGACCGACCCACAAACTGGGTCGGCCCCTGGGTCGGTCGCCTCCTAAACCTACCCAAACTTTGTCAAACCTTCACCAAACTTCTCCTAAGGCCTCTTAATGTGTTCTAACATCATTTGGCACTTCAAACACACCCTTAAGATATTCTTAATACTCACAAAACTATTTTTCCTAATTCCTTAAACCTTTACTTATATCTCCACAAAATTCCTAACACATACAATGTTTTCTCCTTATGATTTCTAGGTGGCATTTCACCTATAATGACCAAGATACCAAGGTGTATCCTCTACACCTTATCATCATCCCTCAACTTCTTTTCTTACTAACTAAATCTCCTTTTCACAACTTCTTAAAACTCCTTACTCAAAACCTTACCTAAACATCATTTATTCTTTGAACACCAACATTACCTAAACCTTAAACCAACTCCTCCAAGACTTAAATACATCTTAAGAACACCCATAGATTTCTAAAACTTCCAAGATAATGCCTAAATCCTTGCATCATTCTAAATCACCTTAATACATGTTTTCTTCTCAAGTAAACATTCATTCACCTTTAATCCTTCCTAGTTCACCAAAACTCACTTACAATACTTAAAACTTCTTACACATCTCCCAAATTTGGCCATAGCTTCTCTAGTATATACCCACATCCAAACACTTAGGTTTTCACCTTAATTCATTCAATAACACCTGAAATCCATCAAACACATTATATACACAAACTTCACACATTAAGCACCACATCACAATATAGTGCATAACTCAAATTGCTTGGCACTTAGGCCCTTAAATGCATGGCTCTTAGGCCCTTAAATTGCATAAACCTTAAACACTGAATTTCCCACATAATAATGCCTTTGACCTGCAAATACACCCAACAATACATATTCCTTTAATAACCTCCTTGAGAGCATTTTACTAGCTCATTTACCATTTGCTCTTTAGGTAGTTTTACAAGCATTATAAGCTTATTTCTCCTAAGGCATTAAACCATATTAGGATAGCTTGTTTACCTCTTTTCCTCACAAACTTCTTTCTTGTTTCCTTACAAAACCGGTAGGGCATTTGTTTCCTTGCCAACAACTAAACAATATACCAACATTGAAATGAGTATATAAGCTTTAAGCTTTATCTCATTGTAAACCCTAGTTACATATATTATCTTAAGGTATTAACATGATTGTTTTACCTTGGAATGGAAAGAGAGCTTGAATGAGTATCAAGAGAGGACTCCTCCTAGTCCATGAAAGCTTGGAATGAAGCTAGAACAAGGCAATATAATGACTCCATTAAGAGTGATTTTCGGACATGACAAAACATGAAGGAAATGTCATTTTTCTTTGAGTTTCCTTACCTTGAAGCAAAGGAGAACAAGAATATGTGAAAAGGTGAGCTCTAGCTCCTCCCATGGTGATTCCTCTTGGCACCGAAATGGAGGTTTTGAAGTTTTGAAGAGACAAGATTGTAGAGCTTGGCTTAACTAAGAGAATGGTGGTGTTTGTTTTTGATTTGGTTGAGTGAGCTATGTTTTACATGTGGTCAAAGATGAACTTCCATGGTGATGGTGCTATATTACCGAGAGAGAACAAGAAGAAGAGAGGGAGGAGGAGAATGAGATCGTGTGAATGAGGAGGCAAATGAGAGAATGAGGTTTGCTTTTGCTTTTAGAAGATATTTGTACTAAAGTGTATAGTAACTTTTGCTTTATCATTTAGTTAACTCATTTGTTTGTGTAGGTGTGGTGAGTCACTAAGGAAAACCGGCCCCAATATAGTTAGAAGGGTGTTTTGGTCTTTGTTGACCAACTTAATCACTTATAACATTATATGTTACAAACTAGTTATAAAAATCACTATTCACCAATAACAAGGCACATAGAAGTGAAATTTTTGATTTCCCATTGATATAGCCACCCAAATGTGATACTATATAGTACACATGTTAATTAAAGAGTAATGATGGACATTTAGCCATTCAAAACTCATTTACAAGACAATTTTTCAAAAACGTGCTTTAAGACTTCTTAAAGCACATTTTGTGTTTTAACTTGTTTTCAAGCTTGGTTTTCTTTGGTAATTGATTTAATATGTTCATTAACATATTTATTAAGTATAGGTATGACCATTAGGTCTTATACACATTTATCCCAAGCTTAGAGCACATTTTTGCTCATATTGACCTTAAGGTATTACCTTGTGTTTGTTTGGTTTCATTGTCTACCAAAGTTTCCTAAGGGCTTAATTAGCCTTATAAAATCATAATTGAATATTATTAAGTCTTGGTAGGCTCTTTGGGTCCTAACCAAGTTCACTCATAGCTTAGAGCATGTTTTTGCTCAAACTGTGTCTTAGTGCTTTATTGCACTTGACTATGGTTTAAATGGTTCATTCATGTTTCTAAGGCACTTTTTAGCCTTTAAATACCATAGCTTAACATTTACACAACATACCAAAGTTTGGGGTATTTCAATCTACCCCCCTTAAAAGAACTTCGTCCTCGAAGTTCACATTTCCTCGCATCATTGGATTAGAATACGGGAATTACTTATAGCCATAAACTTCCATTACCAACCATCCTTTTACATCCAACCTCGGACTTAATGGTCCGGGCAACATATCCACATCATTTGGACACATAGGTCCCCATAACATAACAGTCTTTAGACACATAGGTCTATGTAATACCACACATTTAGACTCATAGGCCTTGATAGTATACACTTTAGGAAATCCCAGTCAAAACAACATTCATTACACATACCACACAACATGTCAGAGCATGTATAGCAATCAAAATATCCTTGATATTCACTATGATCCCGCAGAACCCGGTCGCGATGGACGCCTTCCGTCCCCGTGCCTTTGGGAAATTTAAAACAATCACTTAAATTTAAAATTTCCTTGTGAGGTTAAGTATAAGAAGATCTTTTATTCAAAATATTAATCGATTGTTTGAAAATTCCAATTGAAAATCCTTTTGAAAACACCACACAACTCCAAGTTCGATTTATGCTCCTTGTATTTTCTTAACATGGTTGTTTGTGACCACTTACAGGGAGCTTCAAGAGTCATCCAACCCTGATGTGATCAGCATCAGCGTTGAACTATCTTTCCACCCCAATTTGTGTTCGGCTTACCTTGATCTCATGATAATCAAGTTTCACCTCCCACTTCTTTTTCAACCAACAATTAATTCAAGCATTCCCATTTTCTATCTTTGAATCCTTCTAGTCATAATCATGACATCTCCAAGGGATAGAACTCCGTCTATCAATCATCACCCAAATCCAACTTAATTCAAGTTACCTAGGGAATTTAATTCTCACTAGGTTCTATGTCGGTCTCATACCCTTCATTCATCACAACATTGTATATATATACATATATTTTTTTTATCAAAATCAATACATGGTTTACATTTATGCACCGTCGGGGTTTTAGTTCCCCGGAGTTTCTTTACTCCCTTCCACTTGTACTCTCACACACCACTGTTAACAAGATAAACACACTTCCCACAATGGTATTCGCATCTTCTGTGCGCAATTACCACAATTTGACCACAAATAAATGCGTATGTTTATATAACACACGCGCCAACCATCATAATAAATCATTTTGTGCTATGCACAACCCGTTCACGTACACTTGTACGGTAAAACACACTAAGTGGTTTTGCGCTCTACCCCCCTTAAAAGGGATTACGCCCACGTAATCAATCACTAAACCTTGGCTTAAAATGTTCTGCCGTCGTGAAGTGTTTTGACTTCCACGCGGTCTATTACACAATGGATTCTGATTAGAGGATCTTAACCATATTGGCAGTTTAGTCCCTAAACCAAGAATTCGCATTGGAGTTCTAACTCATAACCGGTTTCGGTCCTGGCCTGTGAGGCTTTTAGGTATTGATACTAGTCATTTATTCATATTCACCATATATATCCGGTACCTGACGCATGGGCTCACTGGCCTCTGTTGCGCAACCCTGATAATTATAGAGCTGGTTTGCCCCATTCGTTACTGTTAATGTATTGTACATCTCCAATGTATTACCATTATCGAGGTAACAATGGTTTCTCAACCGACGCATGGTATCTTTTACCCTGAGCGAATTCGGTGAGTTTCACGATTTTCCATCCACTTCTCCTATAGCTTACCGCGTAAACTACTATGTAATTCACAATGATTGACTTACTTTTACCGACTTACTGTCGGTTGAGATTGAGCTACTACCTAATGTGTAGTGCTCTCTCAGTTATTTCCCACACCTGGGGTATATCTCATACCGACCTTTGGTATTTAGTGTTACAGTAGTTATTTACTGTTAATCATGTCTCCACCTTTGGTTTTGTACATGTATTCTTTCATTGGTGCGGCCTTGCATTTCCTATGCAACCGCCATTATAACATTATTCCCCCCATTACCATGTTTCCAATTCCTAGCTATCCCACTCGATCATTACTGCGCAAGTGCAATACCAAAACACTCAGTCATACAGAGTGCAGAGGCGTAAACTCTTGACAGTAAATCCCTTATGCGATTGCGATAGGAATTTTCACTGAAATCCTTATCATTTAACACCTGCCACCGGCTTACTGCTCGGTTCGTTTGCTATTGCTTAATGTTGTACCTCCACTGGTTTAACTCACAACTCTGCTTACTCACCATTTTATCATCTAACCATCCTCATACAACGGTCGCTTATTGCGCCGTGTCCTTTCTCATTATATAACATCAACTTATACTGCATCTGCTATTATATTAGCTTCTGCTATTATGCTGGGTTTATCTGGCCACTTATTTGGCTGGTTTTGAATATGTTACTATCTTTCCCTTGAGCGTTGTTCGCTACACATTTAGCTTCACACACCTATGGTGGTGCTATCAGACTTATTACACTTCCTGCGTACACAACTGGTACGAGCACTTCCTTTCGTGTTATTTTATCTAAATCACCCTGGGGTAATAACAACGTGGTCCATCCTCCACACATCTCTTGAACTTGATTCACATAACTACCGCTCCTGCGGTCTCACAATATCGAGAGGTATCCCCACTTTTAATGCAGTGGTTCGTTCTCCGCTCTATTTCCTTGTACCACATAAACTTCTACCATCAATCGAATCTATATGACATATCTTGTCTATGGCTTATAAGCCTTATTTGCCTTGAGCTGGGCTCATTGTAGGCTGTCCCACACATGTACTCCTCTGTATCCTATTACATGTTTAGATGGTGTAGTGGGCTCCATGACAAGGTCGTTGTATTCCGTTTCCTTTCATGGGATGCCCCTTAGGTTTGTCAGTCCGTCTCCTGACCACTTATGTCTAAACTGGGTGTTAATTTCAACCCTTGTGTTTCTGTCATGTATTTCGTTCAACAATTGTTGATGCGCACACCCTTCGAGGATTTCTCCTGGTGTCGTTACGTTATGCCTTACATATGTTTCACACTTTTTGGTACATTCTGTTATTATCTTCTTCTGTAAAGATCAACATTTCCAGATAGTGTAGGTACTGATTCTGGGAGTTTCATCCCGTTCGTTGCACATTAATGTGTCCACATTAGGCATCTGCCTTGCCCGCTTTTCAGCTATCATGTTTATCTCTGGGACCCTTAAGTCATACAAGCTGTCTTTACTTCAGTTAGTGCACTTCGCACCTCCTGACTCTTAAACATTTCCTTGAAAGGAATTTACTAATTCCTTTTCTCGTTAACTTAACTGAGTTCCTTACTTCAAGCATTCCTTGTATTTTCTAGCTCCTGTTTAATTTATACTGCTTACCGTAGACGGAGTCGACTACTTCCCGTGTTCTGGACTCTACTGTATACATATATGGGGTATCATACTGATACATTACTACTTACCCAACTAACCTATAAGTAGGTCTGTCGGGTCCACATGCTCCTATCGGAGTGCGGTCGTCCCACAACACAGTTGGTACACTTGTAGTGTCCGTCACACGCCTAGGTGAAGTATTCTGTTGTCAACTCCCTTATATTGTCCCGTGACAATATTCATTCCTTACTTCCCGAACTTAATCGAGGGAAAGTTTATCCACTGTTGCATCCTTGTCAGTTGCTCTCGGTTTCACTGGTTTGGTTTAAAGAAGGTTGGAAAGAAGTGTTGGTCTGAAAGAAAATCCGGTTTGAAAAGAAAAGGGTTTGTGAAAGATTAGGTTTGAAAGAAAATTTTCCATGGTTTTACAACATCTTCTTACCTTAGTCAAGTCTAGCTTCTGGCTGACTGGTGTACTTCCAATTACCGAGGTTAGGCTAACGGGCCCTTCCACTGTTATGACGATCACCTTTAACTCCATGGTACTTTTCCAAGTATTTGTAGTAGTTATAAATTTCCCGAATAGCCCTGTCATAGCAGCACTTGCTATGGCAAGTGCGCCATGCTAGCTGGCTATCAGTTTAACACATACCGGTGTGGTATTGTCTTTACCCGTACTGTCATCATTGGCCTTGTTGGCCCTCACTGATCTTACTGTCTTGATAATAACTTGTCTAGGTGAATCCTCACTGTATTCACAATAATCATTAACTAGGTGTTTCCCATTCTGGGAGACCCTCTGTCTTAGTTTGTATCCTCCTTATAGCCCGTTCCACGCACTTGTCGTGGTTACTGAGACTTGTCTCTTGTTTGGGCACTACATTGTAGTTCCTTGTCGGTTGGTATACCGTTGGTGTATTATTTATCAACTGTGGTTCCGTAGACTCTTGTCTCGGGTTTCTTTAATCCATTTCTTGCCTGTTGCACGGTAGGTGCGTTGCAAGCTGGTTATCTCGACTGCTTAGCATGTCGACCCAGGTTGCTGGAAATTCTCTCTTTACACAAGATCTTCATTCTTCGCTATGAAATGTGGTTAACACTGTTTAATGGGGACCGTCTCCGGGATTCCCAGTTTTCGGGATCAACCGTATGACAGGTTCCCGTACCCTAAAGGTATTTAATAACAGCCAGATCGGGTATTCCCGAGTAAGAGTGGACTTCCATCTCTCTGGCGTTCTTCCCAAGTTAAAACAGGGATTGTGGAGGGTGGGATGGATATTGTAGGTTTCCAGTAGCCACTGGTAGTTCCTACTAGCGTATCTCTCACGCTATCACTCAACCCTTAACCCAAAGTACTAAATCCTAACTCGGTACTTCCTAAGCTCGGTAATTCAGTCATCAGAGCGATACTTCGCTCTGATACCACTTTTTGTAACACCCCATCCAACAAAACACATAATAACAATCTGCAGCGGAAACTCAACTCATCACATTACTTATTCCAATGGTGTTACACGCCGTTAACCACCCACGTGGCTAACAAGGCTAATATATGTACATTTGTATCGGTCTGATGGACTAGATTCCCGAGCAACTACACAATACAATACTCAATCCATCTTCAACATTTATTATATACATACACTCCCCCTGTACCGAGTATTTATAAACTGTTGCCGACAACAACTTCGGTCTTACTACACCTACTGTATACATACACTTAAAAGTTTACCCATGTACAATGACTACCCGTCCTACTCTCGAACGGCTTCCAGCACTTCGTACCTGAAATAGGAAAAAGAAGAGAAAGGGGTGGCCCCAAGGGGCTCAGCACCTTTGCTGGTATGGTAATCCCGCAGCCCGCATGCTACCGGGCCACGCACGACTAATTGTCGTCTTAGCATGCAGTTGATTATATTTAATTCATGCATACAAACCATTAATATATCACATAATATTTCGCCTCAATGGGCTCCACCAATAACCAACACATCCACACTTAACCAACCATCCAATGATTCCCTAAACCCTAGAGTGGCTCTCCTCAAGAATGGAGCTACTTCCTTAACGAACGACGTGTACCCATTAACCGGGTTATCCTTAAACGCCTCTTGTCACCAACTGGGATTCATTTCCATGATCCACACATTCCATATCCTACAACATAACTCATCCTACATAACAAACATAACAACCCTTTCTTGTCTCGACGGACACATGACCGCATTGCATTCATTTAAAAACATCCAATATATATATATAAGCCAAAGCATAGCAAGGTATTTGCATATCACAACAACAATACATATCACCTCGAGAACGGTTAACATTAAGATCCTTCCACCATAGTTAGTCCATACCATGAGCACAGAGATTGTTGCCAAACTCATACCAAGCTCGTTAATTACCTCATCACCATCCTGTTATTTGAACGGTTGACTTAAACCCAAGGTGTGTCGGATATAGTGATCCCAAGCACACCAAACAACACAGTATGCCCCTATGGCCCGACGTGAGTCAGTAAACTAGCTTTGGATAAGCTAAGGGAAGGTTGAAACCAAATTGGAATACCACCTAAACATACACCAAGGGAGCCGAACTGGATATGATAACGACCCCCACCATCACACGCGTGGCCGGAAACAATCCGGACTCCTCACCCCCCATTAGCCCATAGACTCTTATAAATAAGTAGTTAGAGATCCATTACGGAGCCTACCACAACCACACACCATACGGTATCATAACCGAGTTAAGCACACAAGGGAGGAGAGAGTCATACATTCACATACAAACATCACGCACAAACATCACATAACCAACTCACGCATAGCCGTGGTTAGAACGTTCCTTAAGTCGGAAACGTTGTTACCGGATACCGTTCTCCTACGTTTACCTAATAGAGGTTAACTAGCCCTTCAAGCGCATTCGAGGTTACCGGTATCGGCACGTAAACATTAATAACAATAACGACTATAAACTCGTTTCATGATTTATCTCATAACGTGGCAAACATACAGAAAAACACATTGGCATACAAGCCGGTGTAATCCGGTAGGACACAGGTTGCAAGAAAACCATACCTGTCACCGGAGTCCACTTTACCACGTCCACTTATGTTCCTCGAGCAAATTCTCGAACAACTGTTAACATCACATGTGTTTTCATTAACCTCGGGGTTTGCTTGATTATTTAATGTCAACGCTTAATTTTTCCCCGTTAACTTAGTTACAACTTAACATTTTTAACTTGTTTTACTCTCACATTTTAATACAACTTTTAGCCCACTTTATTGTCATTAAAACTCACCTAGCATGTCCTTAACATCCTTATAACATCATTACCTACCAATCCCCATCACCACATATGATTTCATAACCTTAAACCATGTTTTTGGTCCGACCGACCCACCGACCGACCCACAGCTGGGTCGGTCCATTACAGACCCCTTTTACTTCCTTACAAACATGCCCGTCCGACCCACGTCCGACCCACCATTCTGGGTCGGTCCATGTGCGAACATTTTCCTTCCTTTGAAACCTGACCGACCGACCCATGTCCGACCCACCCTTTTGGGTCGGACCATTACCGAACATTTCCTAACATATAACAGAGGCTCGACCGACCCACAAACTGGGTCGGCCCCTGGGTCGGTCGCCTCCTAAACTTACCCAAACTTTGTCAAATCTTCACCAAACTTCTCCTAAGGCCTCTTAATGTGTTCTAACATCATTTGGCACTTCAAACACACCCTTAAGATATTCTTAAACACTCACAAAACTATTTTTCCTAATTCCTTAAACCTTTACTTATATCTCCACAAAATTCCTAACACTTACAATGTTTTCTCCTTATGATTTCTAGGTGGCATTTCACCTATAATGACCAAAATACCAAGGTGTATCCTCTACACCTTATCATCATCCCTCAACTTCTTTTCTTACTAACTAAATCTCTTCACATCATACCTAAACATCACTTGTTCCTTGAACATCAACATTACCTAACCTTAAACAAACTCCTCCAAGACTTAAATACATCCTCAAAACACACATTGAATTCCTAGAACTTCCAAGATAACACCTAAATCCTTGCATCACTCTAAAACACCTTAATACATGTTTCTTCTCAAGTAAACATTCATTCACCTTTAATCCTTCCTAGTTCACCAAAACTCACTTACCACACTTAAAACTTCTTACACATTTCCCAAATTTGGCCATAGCTTCTCTAGTATATACCCACATCCAAACACTTAGGTTTTTACCTTAATCCATCCAAGAACACCTAAAATCCATCAAACACATTTTATACACAAACTTCACACATTAAGCACTACATCACAATATAGTGCATAACTTAAATTGCTTGGCACTTAGGCCCTTAAATGCATGGCTCTTAG
The DNA here is from genome assembly GCA_023374045.1 of Limonium bicolor. Lineage (NCBI taxonomy): Eukaryota > Viridiplantae > Streptophyta > Magnoliopsida > Caryophyllales > Plumbaginaceae > Limonium > Limonium bicolor. Next base: position 45,359,057 of record CM041776.1, on the reverse strand, counting down.
GCCCTTAAATTGCATAAACCTTAAACACTGAATTTCCCACATAATAATGCCTTTGACCTGCAAATACACCCAACAATACATATTCCTTTAATAAACTCCTTGAGAGCATTTTACTAGCTCATTCACCATTGGCTCCTTAGGTACTTTAACAAGCATTATAAGCTTATTCCTCCTAAGGCATTAAACCACATTAAGATAGCTTGTTTACCTCTTTCCCTCACAAATTTCTTTCTTGTTTCCTTGTAGAACCGGTAGGGCATTTGGTTCCTTGCCAACAACTAAACAATATACCAACATTAAAATGAGTATATAAGCTTTAAGCTTTATCTCATTGTAAACCCTAGTTACATATATTATCTTAAGGTATTAACATGATTGTTTTACCTTGGAATGGAAAGAGAGCTTGAATATATATCAAGAGAGGACTCCTCCTAGTCCATGAAAGCTTGGAATGAAGCTAGAACAAGGCAATATAATGACTCCATTAAGAGTGATTTTCGGACATGACAAAACATGAAGGAAACTTGATTTTTCTTTGAGTTTCCTTACCTTGAAGCAAAGGAGAATGTCAAGGCATGAAAAGATGAGCTCAAGCTCTTCCCATGGAGGTTCTCTTGGCACCGAAATGGAGGTTTTGAAGTTTTGAAGAGACAAGATTGTAGAGCTTGGCTTAACTAAGAGAATGGTGGTGTTTGTTTTTGATTTGAACAAGTGAGCAAGATTTTACATGTGTTCAAAGTTGGAACTTCCATGGTAGTAGTAGCATTACCGAGAGAGAACAAGAAGAAGAGAGGGAGAAGGAGAATGGGACCGTGTGAAATGAGAAGGCAAATGAGAGAATGAGGTTTGCTTTTGCTTTTAGAAGATATTTGTACTAAAGTGTATAGTAACTTTTGCTTTATCATTTAGTTAACTCATTTGTTTGTGTAGGTATGGTGAGTCACTAAGGAAACCGGCCCCAAATAGTTAGAAGGGTGCTTTGGTCTTTGTTGACCAACTTAATCACTTATAACATTATATGTTACAAACTAGTTATAAAAATCACTATTCACCAATAACAAGGCACATAGAAGTGAAATTTTTGATTTCCCATTGATATAGCCACCCAAATGTGATACTATATAGTACACATGTTAATTAAAGAGTAATGATGGACATTTAGCCATTCAAAACTCATTTACAAGACAATTTTTCAAAAACGTGCTTTAAGACTCCTTAAAGCACATTTTGTGTTTTAACTTGTTTTCAAGCTTGGTTTTCTTTGGTAATTGATTTAATATGTTCATTAACATTTATAAAGTATAGGTATGACCATTAGGTCTTATACACATTTATCCCAAGCTTAGAGCACATTTTTGCTCTTATTGACCTTAAGGTATTTATTTGTGTTTTGTTTGGTTTCATTGTCTACCAAAGTTTCCTAAGGACTTATTTAGCCTTATTAAATCATAATTGAACATTATCAAGTCTTGGTAGGCTCTTTGGGTCCTAACCAAGTTCACTCATGGCTTAGAGCATGTTTTTGCTCATACCGTGTCTTAGTGTTTTATTGTGTTTACCATGGTTTAAATGATTCATTTATGTTTCTAAGGCACTTTTTAGCCTTTAAATACCATAGCTTAACATTTACACAACATACCAAGGTTTGGGGTATTTCAATCTACCCCCCTTAAAAGAACTTCGTCCTCGAAGTTCACATTTCCTCGCATCATTGGATTAGAATACGGGAATTACTTATATCCATAAAACTTCCATTACCAACCACCCTTTACATCCAACCTCGGACTTAATGGTCCGGGCAACATATCCACATCATTTGGACACATAGGTCCCCATAACATAACAGTCTCTAGACACATAGGTCTATGTAAACCACACATTTAGACTCATAGGCCTTGATAGTATACACTTTAGGAAATCCAAGTCAAAACAACATTCATTACACATACCACACAACATGTCAGAGCATGTATAGCAATCAAAAATATCCTTGATATACACTATGATCCCGCAGAACCCGGTCGCGATGGACGCCTTCCGTCCCCGTGCCTTTGGGAAATTAAAACAATCACTTAAATTTAAAATTTCCTTGTGAGGTTAAGTATAAGAAGATCTTTTATTCAAAATATTAATCGATTGTTTGAAAACACCAATTGAAAATTCTTTTTGAAAACACCATACAACTCCAAGTCCGATTTATGCTCTTTGTATCTTTCTTAATATAGTTATTTATGACCACTTACAGGGAGCTTCAAGAGTCATCCAACCCTGATGTGATCAGCATCAGTGTTGAACTATCTTTCCACCCCAATTTGTGTTCGGCTTCCCTTGATCTCATGATAATCAAGTTTCACCTCCCACCTCATTTTCAACCAACAATTAATTCAAGCATATCCCATTTTCTATCTTTGAATCCTTCTAGTCATAATCATGACATCTCCAAGGGATAGAACTCCGTCTATCAATCATCACCCAAATCCAACTTAATTCAAGTTACCTAGGGAATTTAGTTCTCACTAGGTTCTATGTCGGTCTCGTACCCCTTCATAGATCACAACACTGTATATATACATATTTTTTATCAAAATACAATACATGGTTTATATTTATGCACCATCGGGGTTTTAGATCCCCGGGAGTTTCTTTACTCCCTTCCACTTGTACTCTCACACACCACTGTTAACAAGATAAACACACTTCCTACCATGGTACTCGCATCTTCTGTGCGCAATTACCACAATTTACCCACAAATAAATGCGTATGTTTATATAACACACGCGCCAACCATCATAACAATCATTTTGTGCCATGCACAACTAGTTCGCGTACACTTGTACGGTAAAACACACTAAGTGGTTTTGCGCTCTACCCCCCTTAAAAGGGATTACGCCCACGTAATCAATCACTAAACCTTGGCTTAAAATGTTCTGCCGTCGTGAAGTGTTTTAACTTCCACGCGGTCCATTACACAATGGATTCTGATTAGAGGATCTTAACCATATTGGCGGTTTAGTCCCTAAACCAAGAATTCGCATTGGAGTTGTAACTCATAACCGATTTCGGTCCTGGCCTGTGAGGCTTTTAGGTATTGATACTAGTCATTTATTCATATTCACCATATATATCCGGTACCTGACGCATGGGCTCACTGGCCTCTGTTGGTTTGCCCCATTCGTTACTGTTAATGTATTGTACATCTCCAATGTATTACCATTATCGAGGTAACAATGGTTTCTCAACCGACGCATGGTATCTTTTACCCTGAGCGAATTCGGTGAGTTTCACGATTTTCCATCCACTTCTCCTATAGCTTACCGCGTAAACTACTATGTAATTCACAATGATTGACTTACTTTTACCGACTTACTGTCGGTTGAGATTGAGCTACTACCTAATGTGTAGTGCTCTCTCAGTTATTTCCCACACCTGGGGTATATCTCATACCGACCTTTGGTATTTAGTGTTACTGTAGTTATTTACTGTTAATCATGTCTCCACCTTTGGTTTTGTACATGTATTCTTTCATTGGTGCGGCCTTGCATTTCCTATGCAACCGCCATTATAACATTATTCTTCCACCATCAACATGTTTCCAATTCCTAGCTATCCCACTCGATCATTACTGCGCAAGTGCAATACCAAAACACTCAGTCATACAGAGTGCAGAGGCGTAAACTCTTGACAGTAAATCCCTTATGCGATTGCGATAGGAATTTTCACTGAAATCCTTATCATTTAACACCTGCCACCGGCTTACTGCTCGGTTCGTTTGCTATCGCTTAATGTTGTACCTCCACTGGGTTTAACTCACAACTCTGCTTACTCACCATTTTATCATCTAACCATCCTCATACAACGGTCGCTTATTGCGCGCCGTGTCCTTTCTCATTATATAACATCAACTTATACTGCATCTGCTATTATATTAGCTTCTGCTATTATGCTGGGTTTATCTGGCCACTTATTTGGCTGGTTTTTGAATATGTTACTATCTTTCCCTTGAGCGTTGTTCGCTACACATTTAGCTTCACACACCTACGGTGATTGCTATCAGACTTATTACTCTTCCTGTGTACACAACAGGTACGAGCACTTTTTTTTTGTGTTATTTTATTCAAATCACCCTGGGGTAATAACAACGTGGTCCATCCTCCACATATCTCTTGAACTTGATTCACATAACTACCGCCTCTGCGGTCTCACAATATCGAGAGGTATCCCCACTCTTAATGCAGTGGTTCGCTTACCACTCTATTCACTTATACCACATAAACTTCTACCATCAATCGAATCTATATGACATATCTTGTTATGGCTTATAAGCCTTATTTGCCTTGAGCTGGGCTCATTGTAGGCTGTCCACACACATGTACTCCTCTGTATCCTATTACATGTTTAGATGGTGTAGTGGGCTCCATGACAAGGTCGTTGTATTCCGTTTCCTTTCATGGGATGCCCCTTAGGTTTGTCAGTCCGTCTCCTGACCACTTATGTCTAAACTGGGTGTTAATTTCAACCCTTGTGTTTCTGTCATGTATTTCGTTCAACAATTGTTGATGCGCACACCCTTCGAGGATTTCTCCTGGGTGTCGTTACGTTATGCCTTACATATGTTTCACACTTTTTGGTACATTCTGTTATTATCTTCTTCTGTAAAGATCAACATTTCCAGATAGTGTAGGTACTGATTCTGGGAGTTTCATCCCGTTCGTTGCACATTAATGTGTCCACATTAGGCATCTGCCTTGCCCTGCTTTTCAGCTATCATGTTTATCCCTGGGGACCCTTAAGTCATACAAGCTGTCTTTACATTCAGTTAGTGCACTTCGCACCTCCTGACTCTTAAACATTTCCTTGAAAGGAATTTACTAATTCCTTTAGTCTCGTTAACTTAACTGAGTTCCTTTACTTCAAGCATTCCTTGTATTTTCTAGCTCCTGTTTAATTTATACTGCTTACCGTAGACGGAGTCGACTACTTCCCGTGTTCTGGACTCTACTCGTATACATATATGGGGTATCATACTGATACATTACTACTTACCCAACTAACCTATAAGTAGGTCTGTCGGGTCCACATGCTCCTATCGGAGTGCGGTCGTCCCACAACACAGTTGGTACACTTGTAGTGTCCGTCACACGCCTAGGTGAAGTATTCTGTTGTCAACTCCCTTATATTGTCCCGTGACAATATTCATTCCTTACTTCCCGAACTTAATCGAGGGAAAGTTTATCCACTGTTGCATCCTTGTCAGTTGCTCTTGGTTTCACTGGTTTGGTTTAAAGAAGGTTGGAAAGAAGTGTTGGTCTGAAAGAAAATCCGGTTTGAAAAGAAAAGGGTTTGTGAAAGATTAGGTTTGAAAGAAAATTTTCCATGGTTTTACAACATCTTCTTACCTTAGTCAAGTCTAGCTTCTGGCTGACTGGTGTACTTCCAATTACAGAGGTTAGGCTAACAGGCCCTTCCACTGTTATGACGATCACCTTTAACTCCATGGTACTTTTCCAAGTATTTGTAGTAGTTATAAATTTCCCGAATAGCCCTGTTATAGCAGCACTTGCTATGGCAAGTGCGCCATGCTAGCTGGCTATCAGTTCAACACATACCGGTTGTGGTATTGTTTCAACTCATATTGTCATCAGTGGCCTTGTTGGCCCTCACTGATCTTACTGTCTTGATAATAACTTGTCTAGGTGAATCCTCACTGTATTCACATAATAATCATTAACTAGGGTGTTTCCCATTCTGGGAGACCCCTCTGTCTTAGTATTGTATCCTCCTTATAGCCCGTTCCACGCACTTGTCGTGGTTACTGAGACTTGTCTCTTGTTTGGGCACTACATTGTAGTTCCTTGTCGGTTGGTATACCGTTGGTGTATTATTTATCAACTGTGGTTCCGTAGACTTGTCTCGGGTTTCTTTAATCCATTTCTTGCCTGTTGCACGGTAGGTGCGTTGCAAGCTGGTTATTCTCGACTGCTTAGCATGTCGACCCAGGTTGCTGGAAATTCTATTCTTCTGCACAAGATCTTCACTCTTCGCTATGAAATGTGGTTAACACTGTTTAAATGGGGACCGTCTCCGGGATTCCCAGTTTTCGGGATCAACCGTATGACAGGTTCCCGTACCCTAAAGGTATTTAATAACAGCCAGATCGGGTACCCCCGAGTAAGAGTGGACTTCCATCTCTCTGGCGTTCTTGCCCAAGTTATAAAACAGGGATTGTGGAGGGTGGGATGGATATTGTAGGTTTCCAGTAGCCACTGGTAGTTCCTAACTAGCGTATCTCTCACGCTATCACTCAACCCTTAACCCAAAGCACTAAATCCTAACTCGGTACTTCCTAAGCTCGGTAATTCAGTCATCAGAGCGATACTTCGCTCTGATACCACTTTTTGTAACACCCCATCCAACAACCAACACATAATAACAATCTGCAGCGGAAACTCAACTCATCACATTACTTATTCCAATGGTGTTACACGCCGTTAACCACCCACGTGGCTAACAAGGCTAATATATGTACATTTGTATCGGTCTGATGGACTAGATTCCCGAGCAACTACACAATACAATACTCAATCCATCTTCAACATTTATTATATACATACACTCCCCCTGTACCGAGTATTTATAAACTGTTGCCGACAACAACTTCGGTCTTACTACACCTACTGTATACATACACTTAAAAGTTTACCCATGTACAATGACTACCCGTCCTACTCTCGAACGGCTTCCAGCACTTCGTACCTGAAATAGGAAAAAGAAGAGAAAGGGGTGGCCCCAAGGGGCTCAGCACCTTTGCTGGTATGGTAATCCCGCAGCCCGCATGCTACCGGGCCACGCACGACTAATTGTCGTCTTAGCATGCAGTTGATTATATTTAATTCATGCATACAAACCATTAATATATCTCACAATATTTCGCCTCAATGGGCTCCACCAATAACCAACACATCCACACTTAACCAACCATCCAATGATTCCCTAAACCCTAGAGTGGCTCTCCTCAAGAATGGAGCTACTTCCTTAACGAACGACGTGTACCCAATCGGGTTATCCTTAAACGCCTCTTGTCACCAACTGGGATTCATTTCCATGATCCACACATTCCATATCCTACAACATAACTCATCCTACACATAACAAACATAACAACCCTTTCTTGTCTCGACGGACACATGACCGCATTGCATTCATTTAAAAACATCCAATATATATATATAAGCCAAAGCATAGCAAGGTATTTTGCATATCACAACAACAATACATATCACCTCGAGAACGGTTAACATTAAGATCCTTCCACCATAGTTAGTCCATACCATGAGCACAGAGATTGTTGCCAAACTCATACCAAGCTCGTTAATTACCTCATCACCATCCTGTTATTTGAACGGTTGACTTAAACCCAAGGTGTGTCGGATATAGTGATCCCAAGCACACCAAACAACACAGTATGCCCCTATGGCCCGACGTGAGTCAGTAAACTAGCTTTGGATAAGCTAAGGGAAGGTTGAAACCAAATTGGAATACCACCTAAACATACACCAAGGGAGCCGAACTGGATATGATAACGACCCCCACCATCACACGCGTGGCCGGAAACAATCCGGACTCCTCACCCCCCATTAGCCCATAGACTCTTATAAATAAGTAGTTAGAGATCCATTACGGAGCCTACCACAACCACACACCATACGGTATCATAACCGAGTTAAGCACACAAGGGAGGAGAGAGTCATACATTCACATACAAACATCACGCACAAACATCACATAACCAACTCACGCATAGCCGTGGTTAGAACGTTCCTTAAGTCGGAAACGTTGTTACCGGATACCGTTCTCCTACGTTTACCTAATAGAGGTTAACTAGCCCTTCAAGCGCATTCGAGGTTACCGGTATCGGCACGTAAACATATAATAACAATAACGACTATAAACTCGTTTCATGATTTATCTCATAACGTGGCAAACATACAGAAAAACACATTGGCATACAAGCCGGTGTAATCCGGTAGGACACAGGTTGCAAGAAAACCATACCTGTCACCGGAGTCCACTTTACCACGTCCACTTATGTTCCTCGAGCAAATTCTCGAACAACTGTTAACATCACATGTGTTTTCATTAACCTCGGGGTTTGCTTGATTATTTAATGTCAACGCTTAATTTTTCCCCGTTAACTTAGTTACATAACTTAACATTTTTAACTTGTTTTACTCTCACATTTTAATACAACTTTTAGCCCACTTTATTGTCATTAAAACTCACCTAGCATGTCCTTAACATCCTTATAACATCATTACCTACCAATCCCCATCACCACATATGATTTCATAACCTTAAACCATGTTTTTGGTCCGACCGACCCACCGACCGACCCACAGCTGGGTCGGTCCATTACAGACCCCTTTTACTTCCTTACAAACATGCCCGTCCGACCCACGTCCGACCCACCATTCTGGGTCGGTCCATGTGCGAACATTTTCCTTCCTTTGAAACTGACCGACCGACCCATGTCCGACCCACCCTTTTGGGTCGGACCATTACCGAACATTTCCTAACATACAGAGGCTCGACCGACCCACAAACTGGGTCGGCCCCTGGGTCGGTCGCCTCCTAAACTTACCCAAACTTTGTCAAATCTTCACCAAACTTCTCCTAAGGCCTCTTAATGTGTTCTAACATCATTTGGCACTTCAAACACACCCTTAAGATATTCTTAAACACTCACAAAACTATTTTTCCTAATTCCTTAAACCTTTACTTATATCTCCACAAAATTCCTAACACTTACAATGTTTTCTCCTTATGATTTCTAGGTGGCATTTCACCTATAATGACCAAAATACCAAGGTGTATCCTCTACACCTTATCATCATCCCTCAACTTCTTTTCTTACTAACTAAATCTCCTCTTCACATCATACCTAAACATCACTTGTTCCTTGAACATCAACATTACCTAACCTTAAACAAACTCCTCCAAGACTTAAATACATCCTCAAAACACACATTGAATTCCTAGAACTTCCAAGATAACACCTAAATCCTTGCATCACTCTAAAACACCTTAATACATGTTTTCTTCTCAAGTAAACATTCATTCACCTTTAATCCTTCCTAGTTCACCAAAACTCACTTACCACACTTAAAACTTCTTACACATTTCCCAAATTTGGCCATAGCTTCTCTAGTATATACCCACATCCAAACACTTAGGTTTTTACCTTAATCCATCCAAGAACACCTAAAATCAAACACATTTATACACAAACTTCACACATTAAGCACTACATCACAATATAGTGCATAACTTAAATTGCTTGGCACTTAGGCCCTTAAATGCATGGCTCTTAGGCCCTTAAATTGCATAAACCTTAAACACTGAATTTCCCACATAATAATGCCTTTGACCTGCAAATACACCCAACAATACATATTCCTTTAATAAACTCCTTGAGAGCATTTTACTAGCTCATTCACCATTGGCTCCTTAGGTACTTTAACAAGCATTATAAGCTTATTCCTCCTAAGGCATTAAACCACATTAAGATAGCTTGTTTACCTCTTTCCCTCACAAATTTCTTTCTTGTTTCCTTGTAGAACCGGTAGGGCATTTGGTTCCTTGCCAACAACTAAACAATATACCAACATTAAAATGAGTATATAAGCTTTAAGCTTTATCTCATTGTAAACCCTAGTTACATATTATCTTAAGGTATTAACATGATTGTTTTACCTTGGAATGGAAAGAGAGCTTGAATATATATCAAGAGAGGACTCCTCCTAGTCCATGAAAGCTTGGAATGAAGCTAGAACAAGGCAATATAATGACTCCATTAAGAGTGATTTTCGGACATGACAAAACATGAAGGAAATGATTTTTCTTTGAGTTTCCTTACCTTGAAGCAAAGGAGAATGTCAAGGCATGAAAAGATGAGCTCAAGCTTTCCCATGGAGGTTTCTCTTGGCACCGAAATGGAGGTTTTGAAGTTTTGAAGAGACAAGATTGTAGAGCTTGGCTTAACTAAGAGAATGGTGGTGTTTGTTTTTGATTTGAACAAGTGAGCAAGATTTTACATGTGTCAAAGTTGGAACTTCCATGGTAGTAGTAGCATTACCGAGAGAGAACAAGAAGAAGAGAGGGAGAAGGAGAATGGGACCGTGTGAAATGAGAAGGCAAATGAGAGAATGAGGTTTGCTTTTGCTTTTAGAAGATATTTGTACTAAAGTGTATAGTAACTTTTGCTTTATCATTTAGTTAACTCATTTGTTTGTGTAGGTATGGTGAGTCACTAAGGAAACCGGCCCCAAATAGTTAGAAGGGTGCTTTGGTCTTTGTTGACCAACTTAATCACTTATAACATTATATGTTACAAACTAGTTATAAAAATCACTATTCACCAATAACAAGGCACATAGAAGTGAAATTTTTGATTTCCCATTGATATAGCCACCCAAATGTGATACTATATAGTACACATGTTAATTAAAGAGTAATGATGGACATTTAGCCATTCAAAACTCATTTACAAGACAATTTTTCAAAAACGTGCTTTAAGACTTCTTAAAGCACATTTTGTGTTTTAACTTGTTTTCAAGCTTGGTTTTCTTTGGTAATTGATTTAATATGTTCATTAACATATTTTAAAGTATAGGTATGACCATTAGGTCTTATACACATTTATCCCAAGCTTAGAGCACATTTTTGCTCTTATTGACCTTAAGGTATTTATTTGTGTTTTGTTTGGTTTCATTGTCTACCAAAGTTTCCTAAGGACTTATTTAGCCTTATTAAATCATAATTGAACATTATCAAGTCTTGGTAGGCTCTTTGGGTCCTAACCAAGTTCACTCATGGCTTAGAGCATGTTTTTGCTCATACCGTGTCTTAGTGTTTATGTGGTTACCATGGTGTAAAGGATTCATTAGGGTTTCAAGGCACTTTTTAGCTGTAAAACCATAGTGAACATTACCACAAACTACCAAGGTTTGGGGTATTTCAGATAAAGTTTATAGTTATTTTCATTAAATACAAGTCGTGAGTGGATAGAGCTTAAAATGGCTTAACTATGTGTTATAATGTTTTATAACATTTTTAGTTGATAATATAAGGTTTGGATGAAATATTATGTCATAAAGATTAATTAAATGGTTTTAGGAAACATAAAAGAAAAACTATACCATAAACCGTAAACAATATAGTCTCATGACATTTATGTGTAATTTTATCCTATGTTAATTATTGTAATAAGGCCAAGCATTTTAGGCCATTTAATTTAATTATCATTTCAAGTTAAAAATGGATTTAAAATGAATTTAGAACAAAAATAAATATTACCGTAATAGTTGGGGTTGAATTGCAATTTAAATAAATTTTAGAAGCTGAATCTAAATAAAACCAAAAACTATATGTTAGAGAGTTATTTTATGAATTTTATTAAGTTTTATAAAATATGGGGGTCAAATTGTAATTTTTGAGAAAATGTGGTCAAACCGTAAATATATATACCTATGGTCAAACTAGTGTATATTGGGTCAACATTGACCAAAATAAAAGCCTTGACCAAAATTTATAACATAAATAATTGATTTATGAACTTAAGGTAACATTAGGGATTAAATGTTAAGTCTATGAAATTTTTGGGGTGTAGAGTGTAAATACCGAAAATAATGGGTTGGTTTGGTTTGGTTAATATGATGATTTATATACTAAGTATTAAATTTGGGAATTTTTGGAGTTATATAAGTGGTTATATTAATAAATGTGTATAATATATAGTTTTTGTGACATATGAAAGTATATAATAAAAATTGGAGTCAAAATGTAAATAAGGAAAAAAAATGTGGGCGGAAAGAGGATTTTTAAAACAGAAGGGGGCTGTTTGGAATATAGCAACATAAAAACTATAGGTTATATGGATAATAAATATCAAAACCATATTATAACCTATATATGTCACTTGTTATAAAATATGTGGTTATTTTGTAAATAAGGTAAAGATAGTGGCTGAAAAAGAAATATACCCAACAGCTAGGGGTTGTTCGGTAATATTAAGGAAGTAACATATAAAAACTATATGTTATAAATAATATAATGTTTGGAATGATATAACATATGATATGTAAAAATATTATAAGATTTGTGGTAAAAGTATAAATATGGGAAGTTAAGGGTTAAAACAAAAAAAAGAACCTAAGGGTTTGTTTGTATTTTTCGGAAATATTGAGACTATATAGTATACATACTATATGATTCAAATGCTATAGTATATGGTAAGTTAAGTATGTTATAAAAATTGTAGTGAAATTGTAGTATTTGGAAAGTATAGGATTTGAAATGAAATGAAATGGAAAATACATGCCTTCTCGCAATTAAAGAGGAATATTACAAAACTATAGGTTATATCTTATTACAAAGTTTTGATGTTATAAAACAAGGTAATTATAACATGTGTAGTTATGTGGGTATATTGCAATTAATGAAAACTATAAGAATAAAGAGGCACAAGTGAATTATATATATGTATTATTTTCGGCAAAAATAATAGTTACTAAAACCATATGTTATAAAGTTTAATGACATATAAAATGTCATACAATAGGATATCAAGATATAAGTGTAACACTAAATAATGCTATGTGGTCAAAAACATAGTTTATAAAAACTAGCATGCTAGCGCATACATATATATACATTATATATATATATATATCAAAATGAGGATATAAGACTATAGTATACAATGACATAAAATACTATGGTTAATATATGATTTTTGGAAGGTTAAATAAACCTTGGATGAGGAATGAACATGCACATAATATAAGGCTTCATATTTCATTAAGAAATCAATGTACATATATGCCTATATGCAAACCGGCGCAAATAACATGCACATATATATTATGGTTTACAAACCATATAATAATAAATAATAAATATTAACTTATAAGTATAATTATATGCTATAATGTCGTAAGGTTTTAAATTAATACAAGTTGTTACATAAATGAGAAGTTGAATAATATAAGGAATACCGAGGAATAACAATCTATCGTGCATTATAAACTAACGTTGCATGAAATACATGCAATCATAGGTTATAAACTATAACCATGCATGCAACTATAGGTCATAAAAATACCTATGCATGCAATATAACGGTTGGATTAAAATATACGAGAACGAACAAAGTTATATAAAGCGTAACGTTTAAAACGTTACGGGTTAGAACTGTAATTCCTAAGTTGAAAACGTTAACTATGACGTTCGTATAGAAACCGACGTCTTTGTTGAACCAAATATTAATACTTACTACCAGTAAGGAAATTTTTAAGATAACTATGCTTTATCTAGTAACACTTGAAAATCCGGGGGCGTAGTACCGGGACTTCAGACGTTATTTGGAAATACCGAATCATACTGTCATGTGGATTGACACTTAGCGTTCCTTGTATTTCTAGATCGCCCTTCAGATGTGCGCGCTCGATAGCCTTAGCGGTCTACACTGCGCGACCTTGACACGGTGTACGGTATGTAAAGGGGTTTGATCCGAGTTGTCCTGAGGAATTCCTCGGGCTCTGATTTGTTTGATAAATAACTTGTGTGGATGTATGTATGTGATTATGTGTGTGATGGATATCTGTGTTACTGCATTATTAATTTATGCACGAACGTCCTACGGGACTAATACTACGTCGACTATAGATCGACTTATATAAAACTACATATGCGAGACATGTGATTAGAATTATCGTTGTCTGACCTAATACGCTAAGTATTACAAGTATGTAGTTATAACCTAAGTAAAACACTTAGGGACGGGACACGACATTGTCGGTCCCTAGAGCTTCAACTCGAACATAAATACCACCTAGAATCATTCTAGGCATGCGTAAGACCCACAGGGCAGCCAACAAAATAAGTGATGTTCTCCATAATTAAAACTATAACTGACTACCTAACTAATGAAGTTTATAGTGGAGTGTGAATGAATGTGATGATGTACCTTAATCCAGACAGTCACTGGCTGCTAGTCGCGCGTAGAGATCTCTTGGGTTATCCCGTATCGGGTTTACCCTAGTTAATCCTGAACGAACCTAGATAGATCGTCAGGCAGAGTGTGCTACCGTTGGCACCAGGCCTTTGGCAACCTAAATGGACGCCTTTACAAAGGCAAAGTGAAATAGTCCCGGAGTCTTCAGATGAACAGGGCAGTTAGCACCTTGTGTGTACGTGGGACTACTGTCCAAGTGAGTATATTTCGGGTTGTCCTAATTGACGTCCGACAGTGTTAACCAAATCAAATGATATGTGAGGGCCCGGGGGGCCGAATGATGTAATACGTGATGATGTTAATATACGACGTATGAGTTATCAATGTTATTGTATTGTATGGTGTGTGACTGTGCCGCGTATATTTATAATGATTGTTTTGGATTAGATGGATGGTTATGTATCATGCATGTTTATTACAGTATTTATTATATCTGTAAAATGGTAAATCATGAAACCAATCTAATAACAAGATGGTTAAAAATGACAAGTGACCAATAGGGTCCAGGCCCGGCATACTCAGCGTCTATCGCTGAGACTACACTTATTGTGCAGGTTGCTGATCAACGTTGAAGCTGAAGTGCGGGTACCGGGTAGTTAGGGTTACTGTAATTACTGTACACAGAATTTATTGTATAAACAATATCAGTTGTGGATGTATGACGGTACGGTTGTATTTATTTGGGATTTGGGTAGATGCTCACTGGTCGACTGTTATGGATGTAGACTTAGTATGATGTATAGGAGATATCTCGTTGTCACAGCGGTTTAGTAGTGTTGTGTGTTCTGAATTGTTGGATTTTAGTTCGGCTTTGTTACTCGCATGGGCGAGTAATGGCAGGTGACACCCGAGTGAGTTTTACTGTTGTTATTGTTCTTCCGCTGTAAGACGTATTTATTTTCTATTAACGTGGGTGATTACTATATGTTAATTGAGAGGGGTGTTACAAGATGAATAAAGCTCTGGCGAAATCCTACAATAGGGAGGAGGTGATGTTTGCACTTAAAGAAATGAATCCACACAAAGCTTCAGGTCTAGATGAAGTTAATGGTACTTTCCTCACCTCTTTTAGGATATTGTTGGTAACAACTTTGTTTATGATGTTCTGTGTGTTGTTTAAATCATGCTAATATCCTCATCTAACCAGGGCATATATATTGTTAATTCCTAAGAGGGATGGGACTTGCTCAATGAAGGATTAAGACCCATATCTCTTTGTAATACACTATATCGAGTCGTTTCTAAGGTTCTTGTAAACAGGGTTATGCCTTTCATGAGTATGATTATATCTACATATCAAGTAGTGTTTATCCCTGATCGTTTAATAAGTAATAATATAATATTGTGCATGAATTTCTCCACTGTATACGGGGCTCTAGGGCAGGTTTTAGGGGTCATGTTGCACTTAAGCTGATACGGTGAATCCTTTGAGGAAATCCTTTGATAGAGTTGAATGGCCATTTCTATTCTCAGTTCTTTGGGTAATGGTTTTCAGTGAAATTGGGTGCGGGTGGTTGTTTGAGATATGTCTTACATCTGTTACAATTACAGTTTAGTAAATGGTTGCCCGGGTAGAGTCTTTCGGACTAAAAGGGGTTTGCGTCAGGGTCCCCGACCGCCATATCTATTTCTATGTTACAAGAAAGTTTTGTCTACAAGTCTAAAAGTTTTCATTAGAAGCTATAGTTACAAGGGGTTACTCACTAAAGGTTTGGGGTTTGATATTCATTCATTATTCTTCACTGATGACTACTTGGTATTTAGGCAAGCTAATGTTAATAATGCTACTTTGATTATGTTGTGCCCCAGTTTTTTTTCTTGTTCATGTGTGAAAAGGGAGTATTGTGTTATTTTTTTATCTTATTATTGAGTTGTGTCATGAGAGGTTGACTTTATAAGCTTAGACAGGGGGAGGGTAAAATGGTCTTTTAGATTTGTTTTAATAAGTTAGAAAGGAGTTTCATTACACGTTATTTCTTTTCCTCCTTCCTCCTTCCTCTTTCCTATTTCCCGTGCTAATCTCCCTCTACTCCTCTTCTCCTTTTTTTCCTTTGTTTCTTCTTCCAATGTATAAAATCGTTCGGATGGTTCTGCTCGTGGAGTTCTGGTCTATTAGACCGTCGGATTTCAGGTTTGGGTTGCGGGTTTTTTTGTGTTTGTTCTTTTATTTGTTCCCTTCCTGTTCCTGATTTTGGTTTCTACTTCTGGTTAATTCTGTCATTCGTTCGTTGAGTTTTGAGTGGAGATTCGAAGGGTGTGTTGTGGGGATCTTTAGAGCCTTACGGTTCTTCGATTAGAAATAGGTGGGAGCTGGAATCGGTGTGGGTGTGCTCACCCGTAGGGATTCGTTTCTAATTTTTTTTTGATGAACTCTCTTATTTGATTATGGTACCAACTTGAATTGGACTTCTTGCGTTTTTCTCTGTTAAACCCCATGGGTTTTGTTGATTTGTCTACTTCGATATCAAAAGTGAGATGTTAGTGATGGTGATTTTCTGGCTTTGAGTTCGTCTTTTGTCACTTTCGATTTTGCAGTGTTCGTCCAGTCTGGACTTGTATGTCCAGACAGGTATTGAACGCCTTTGTTATTTGACAGTTATGCTTTGTCCGGACTTCTATCCATACTTATATGTTCGGACGGGGTGAGAGGACGATGTCTGGGTTTGGGTTCAACTTGTGTCCAAACTTGTAAGCCCGGACACAAGTCTAGACACCTCGTTTTTTTTTTTTCAGGCCCTTTTCAGACTTGTAAGTTTGAACACATGTTTGGAGATCTCTGTTTTGAGTCATAGCATTTGTCCGGATGACTTGTAAGCTTAGACAAATGTTCGAACACCTCTCTGATTTCAGCTAAAATGTTCATTTGACTTCCGTTTTGCATTCTGTTTGCGGGGTTATTATCCCTGTTGAGGAAAATACTGATAAGCCGCAGACTTATCATATTTATGCATTAGATTTAATATTATATCTATCTAAATAAAGTTATATATGTTTATTTATGTTAGATTAAGCGTTAAGTATATTATTTGTACAGTCTTATGTTTTATGTGTTTTACATACAAGGAATGCATCTCTAGGCAGAATTCCATTGATGCCGGACTCAGTGCCGGTTTTTGGTTCTACACGGCATGAGCACAGAACAGAAAAGAGGTCTTGCCGGATGCGATGCCGGGTAAATTCTATCCGGCATGAGTATAGAGTCGCTTCGGTTGACCATACGACAGCACATGTGTTCCACGTGATTTCCAACCGCTGCCGGGTGTGATGCCAGGTATATCCTACCCGGCATATGTACTGTTTCGCGGAATTGACGGTTTCGGCCGTTAACAGTTGGGCACATTTCCCACGTGTGCCGGCTACTGGTGATCCGGCACGTCGCCCGGCAAACAACACTTTGAAGCCCTATAAATAGGCCGAGAGTCTACATCAATTGACACACTTCAACATACCAAATCCACTCCATTCACTTTTATATTTTCGCCTCACTCCATTGTTGGTGCCCAAAGAAGTCTACGGATCCATCCACGCAAGAGAAGAAGAAGACCTTGTCGGGTTAAGGCTATTAACATCTCCTTCTCCCTTTTGTATTCTCTTCTTGTAGTTGTGTGGATGGTGATGTAGAATTCTTTGTCTTCTCTGGTTAGAAATGGTTCTCTTTGTAAACACACTATGATTATTCAATAAAAGACATAAGTTTCAACTTGGAGTTTTGTGTTTCTTGCAATTGGAATG
This sequence comes from Limonium bicolor, assembly GCA_023374045.1. Taxonomy (NCBI): domain Eukaryota; kingdom Viridiplantae; phylum Streptophyta; class Magnoliopsida; order Caryophyllales; family Plumbaginaceae; genus Limonium; species Limonium bicolor. The sequence goes on along the minus strand of CM041776.1, from coordinate 45,341,253 downwards.
AAGTTGCTTCTCCTTCCATTTACTTCAAATTCTGACTTTATTAAGGCAGAAAGGTTGAGAAACTCTAGGTGGTCTTTCCATTTGTCTTCTACAATTTAGAGGATGAAAACCTAAGATTTAGTATTAGCCATGTTATTCTCCCTTGTCGGTTCGTTGATTACCAAATATTTGCTAGTCTTCGATAATGATTAGGGAGTTCTTGGTTCGGGTTCGAACTGGAGAAGTAGTTTGCCATTTTGATAATGCCGGGTGGCATGCCGGGTACAAGACGTCCGGCACGTTCAAGGTTTTTGAATCTGCCGTGCGCCTTCTGTCCGGCATGATATCCGGCACTATCAAGAGTTGGTTGATTGAAGTTTATTCTTTTCCTGGGTGATTATATGTGTTTTATGACGTTTACCATTACGAATCTAGGGTAGATCATTATAAATACTATTTTAGATTAGGTTTTAGATAGTTTCTTAATTTATACTTACATTTACTTTTCCCCCCTTTTATTATAGAATAGGCTTTTGCCCGGATTAGGACTAGTTTTCTATAAGTCCCTTGGGTTCGATACTCTCGGTCGTGATATATTTACACTATACTCCGACCGGGTTTTATTTTGCTACCGTAGTAGAGTTGTAGGTTTAGTTTATCATTTTATTTTTTATATATAGTTTTACCCTAACAAATTTTCTGTTAGCAAATTGGCGCCGTTGCCGGGGACTTGGAATTAGTCCAAGTCCTAAATTCGGTAAAACACCCTATTCTTTATTCTTTATTTTTTAATTCTTTGATTCTTTAATTTAAGTTGTTCATTTTTTTCGGTTGAATATGCCGGGTATAATGCCGGATGTTCTACATCCGGCATACTCGGAGGAAGTCCGATGCCGGACAGAAGTTATCCGGCCATGTTCAGTTTTACTCAATATTTTAGCCATAATTAGTAGGGACAGTTAGGCAAGATACCTTACATTTTATGTCTTACACTTGGATTATCTCTTACTTTCCATATCTTTTTATTTTGCATTTTTTTGGTCAAGCCGGGCTACATGCCGGATGGTTTAAACCCGGCATTAGTGGAGGAAGTCCACTGCCGGGTAAGAGTCACCCGGCACTCTGTCCGGTATAACCAAAAATTTATTTCTTCTTGTATTTTCGTAAGTTTAATTATGTCATTATATTAATTCTTTTATTATTACGAAGTATTATAACGTTTTCTCTTGCTCCTCCTGAAGTTATCAAAGTGAATGCTTCTGCGGTCCATGAATTCTCCTGAAGATTTGCAGATTTAGACCCAGAAATCGAGAGGACTCTTCTTTGCTCCATTCGTCAATGAAGAAACCACCAACACCTACCTCCTACATCAATGGCAGCACCTACCGTCCAAAATATAAACCGGCCTTCTAACCAAGGCCAAAAGCCCGCAATTGACCTCCCTCTCCTTCCACAAAATGAATACGAAGAATGGCAAAAACTTAAGCCATATCATCAAATCCGATGCATCAAGGAGTTGGGTATGTTCGACGGTACAAACCCGGACGATGCCTTGCTCCACATCACCAAATTTCTACAACATACAAACAGCCTAACCTCCACAAACAATGTCCTCCAATACGCCAGACTTTCCCTTTTTCCCTATAGCCTTACGGGGAACGCCAGCAAGTGGTACCACAGTCTAACCCCCAGTACCATCACCACATGGGAGGACATGACAACCAAGTTTTATGACAAATTCATGCCCCCTAGTCGCACCCTGGAGATGATCGCCGACATTTACAACTTTAGACAACCTAGCTCGGAGAACATCTGTGAGACTTGGGACAGATTCAAAGGGTTGCTGCGCACATGTCCACACCACGACCTCACCAAGGAACAACTATCTCAGTTGTTTTACAAAGGATTGGTCAACCAATGCAAGACGATGATCCTATCCTCCCTTGGTGCAGACATATTGAAGAAGCCTGGAGATCAATTCCTCTTTGGAATTGAATCTCTTTGTGAAGAGATTAGAGATTGGGCCACCGGTGGAACCAGGGATAGTACCGCTGGTTTATATCAAGTGGGAGAGGGCGATGCAAAATTTGACAAATTGATGCAAAGTCATGAGCAGTTGTTGGAGAGCAATGCTCAAACTTCCACGAAAGTTAGCGCTCTACAAAAAGTGGTGGAGCAAATAGCAATGAACAAACTTCCTCAACAGGCGAACGTGGTTAGTGCATGACCACACGCCCCAAGCCCTGACATGCCTAACTTTCAGAATGTTGAGGAAGTCAACTATGTGAGTAACCAAGGGTATCGGCAGCCATGGCAACAGGGGAATCAGCCCCCTCAACACTTCCAAAGTCAAGCCGGCTACCAGGGAGGTCTAAGGCAATACAGACCATCCCATCCTACATCATCATCAGAGGCTGAAATGGATGAACTTTGTGACATGATGTCAGCCCTGATGAACAAGACTCGGGACACTCACAACGAGATCTCGACCATTCGCAAAGAGCACAAATCGTTGCAGTTGCAATTACAGCAACTTCTGATGCAACCAAGACAGCAAGGTCAACTCCCATCCCAAACGCAAACCAATCCACGGAGCATGCGAATTCGGTCACCATTCTGCCCAGGATCTCCGATAATGCCAAATAGCCTAAAAGGCTAAGTGTAGGGCGGGTCCTCCTCACACCTTCAATGTCAAACAGGGGAGCCCTTCTTACCTTTCTCTTTTATTTCTTTTATGAATTGTTTTTTTTTAATTCTTTCAAAATATTTATTTTAGTAATCTTAAAAAAAACGTTTTACTTCTTTTTGTTGTTTCTTTTGAACACTGGGGACAGTGTTCCTGCCAAGTGTAGGGCAGGGACCCCCCTTAAAAAATAAGTTTTATTTATAATATGCATAAGTTGTGAGTTTTATCAATGTTTTACTAAACTTTTTGCATGTTTTTGATTGAGATAAGATTAGGAATGACTAAATGCTTGTTCTCTCAAGAGGTAAGCTTTCTAATGACTTATAGATTCCTGTTTTTAACTTCTTGATTCTTTTTATTTAACATGAGTACATGATCTTTCTCCTAATTCTTTCCTTTATATACTTCTGGGTGTTATTCTTTTCTTTTCAAATTGTGAAAAATCTTTTGGGTAAAAATCTTAAAAAGGGTTTTGTGCAAAAGAAAGAAGAAGAAGAAAAAGAAAACAAAAAGAAAGAAAAATCTTCTCCCAAAGGAAAAGCATCATATTCCTTGAGGTTGCAATGAACTACCTCTGAATAAAAGCAAGATAAGAGAGTTTTTCCTTTTATTTTTCTCCTAAATCCCCCGTTTTTCAATGCGAAAAAAATCATGGTTGATTCAGAAACCCTTGCAAAATAGGGCTGAATAATAAAAACCATCGATGAGTGTCTTGGCCACATTCAGAAACTCTTGAAAAATAGAGCTGAATGATGGAAACCGGAAAAAGGAGAGATTACAAAAATCCCTTATGCAAAATAGCCCAAAAGTTTTTGATCGGTTTTGAAATTCTTTATTTTTTACCCATTAGTATGTTTGGATAGGTAAGGTAGATTAAGTGATACTTATGAATTAGAGTCATTTAGTTGGAGATATTTATCTACATTTTCATTCTAAAGTTTATCTGTTTTGTGCATAAGTAATTAGTCCTTTCTAATCTTGTTTTGCTCGAGGACTAGCAAAAGGTAAGTGTAGGGCCTTGATAAGCATACTTATCATATTTTATGCATTAGATTTAATATTATATCTATCTAAATAAAGTTATATATGTGTTATTTATGATAGATTATGCGTTAAAGTATATTATTTGTACAGTCTTATGTTTTATGTGTTTTACATACAAGGAACGCATCTCTAGGCAGAAATTCCATTGATGCCGGACTCGGTGCCGGGTTGGTTCTACACGGCATGAGCACAGAACAGAAAAGAGGTCTTGCCGGATGCGATGCCGGGTAAATTCTATCCGGCATGAGTATAGAGTCGCTTCGGTTGACCATACGACAGCACATGTGTTCCACGTGATTTCCAACCGCTGCCGGGTGTGATGCCGGGTATATCCTACCCGGCATATGTACTGTTTCGCGCGGAATTGACGGTTTCGACCGTTAACAGTTGGGCACATTTCCCACGTGTGCCGGCTACTGGTGATCTGGCACGTCGCTCGGCAAATGACACTTTGAAGCCCTATAAATAGGCCGAGAGTCTACATCAATTAACACACTTCAACATACCAAATCCACTCCATTCACTTCTATATTTTCGCCTCACTCCATTGTTGGTGTCCAAAGAAGTCTACGGATCCATCCACGCAAGAGAAGAAGAAGACCTTGTCGGGTTAAGGCTATTAACATCTCCTTCTCCCTCTTTGTATTCTCTTCTTGTAGTTGTGTGAATGGTGATGTAGAATTCTTTGTCTTCTCTGGTTAGAAATGGTTTTCTTTGTAAACACACTATGATTATTCAATAAAAGACATAAGTTTCAACTTGGAGTTTTGTGTTTCTTGCAATTGGAATGAAGTTGCTTCTCCTTCCATTTACTTCAAATTCTGACTTTATTAAGGCAGAAAGGTTGAGAAACTCTAGGTGGTCTTTCCATTTGTCTTCTACAATTTAGAGGATGAATACCTAAGATTTAGTATTAGCCATGTTATTCTCCCCTTGTCGGTTCGTTGATTACCAAATATTTGCTAGTCTTCGATAATGATTAGGGAGTTCTTGGTTCGGGTTCGAACTGGAGAAGTAGTTTGCCATTTTGATAATGTCGGGTGGCATGCCGGGTACAAGACTTCCGGCACGTTCAAGGTTTTTGAATCTGCCGTGCGCCTTCTGTCCGGCATGATATCCGGCACTATCAAGAGTTGGTTGATTCAAAGTTTATTCTTTTCCTGGGTGATTATATGTGTTTTTATGACGTTTACCATTACGAATCTGGGGTAGACCATTATAAATACTATTTTAGATTAGGTTTTAGATAGTTTCTTAATTTATACTTACATTTACTTTTCCCCCCTTTTATTATAGAATAGGCTTTTGCCCGGATTAGGACTAGTTTTCTATAAGTCCCTTGGGTTCGATACTCTCAGTCGTGATATATTTACACTATACTCCGACCGGGTTTTATTTTGCTACCCGTAGTAGAGTTGTAGGTTTTAGTTTATCATTTTATTCTTTTTATATATATAGTTTTACCCTAACAAATTTTCTATTAGCAAATACTATAAGCAGTAAAGACCTAAGCTAACACTAGGCAAGTGCACCTAATTTGTTGTAGTACAACAAGTGTCGTATCCACAAGGAAATTGGTTTCTAACTCCCGAGCTTCGGTATCCTAGTAATTGAAATAAAGAATGGTAAATGGGATTTTAGCCGAAGGCAAGCTAGCTTGTTCGTAACTCTCAACGAAAACAGTAAAAGCAATAATCTAAAGTGATTTAGATGGAATGGATGGAAGAGTAGTCTAGGATAATGGGTATCACCTCTATTGCCCAATTACACTCATAAACACACCTCATTATAGCTGTCTATTAAAGCTAAAATAAAGATTTCTCAAATCTTGGACCAATCAAATCTTACCTAATTAATCACACCCTTTAATTCAAAGAGGGCTAGAGTCATTAGATAGCATTAAGTTCAAGCTCCTAACAATAGCCCTGACATTTCAGTTCCCTAATTCTAGAGCAATGAAAGTTAGGGTTTATCCGTAAATTCTCAAATTCTAGCTTAAACCCTAGCTTTGCTAGAAATTGCAATAAATTCCATGAGTGATGAATCCAAGACATTAATGAAGCATTAATGGAGATAAAACAACTATTATAAATGAGGTAAAGTTTATAAGCTACAATGAAGCATTTAAGGTTCAAATCCTATCATAGAGCACAATTAGAAACTACTCAAACATGAAGAAGAGAAAAGCAATAAAGAAGTAAGAGGAAGCTATTGATAGATGTTGGAAGCTTGGAGAAGGTGAGCTTTTTCTTTTG
>CM041776.1:45224280-45334789 GCA_023374045.1 Limonium bicolor | reverse complement strand
CTTGAAATTGAATTTGGATCATGGAACTAGGAGTTACAAGGATTTGAAGATGGAGAAGTCTACTTGCTGTAGCAAAAACGAGATTGAGAAGGGAGGATGAAGATGAATACGTTGGTGAGTGAAGGAATAAAGAGAAGAGGTGAGATGTTAGCCTTTAGTTAAGATATTTATGTTGTAAAAGGTAAATAGTAACTTTTGCTTACTTTTCTTTTTCTTTTCTTTAGTTGCTAGCCAAGTGTGATGACTCACACCCAAAAACCGTGCCCCCTTCCATCATAAGGATATTTATGGTCTTTGTTGACCATTTAACTAATTAGAGTTGACTTAAGTCAAAACTAGCACTATTTGAGCACTATTCACTAACTAAGGCACATATTTGTGAAATTTTGATTTCTCATTGATTAAGACTTCCTAATGTGATACTAAATAGTACACATGTTAATTAAAGAGTAATGATGGACATTTAGCCATTCAAAACTCATTTACAAGACAATTTTTCAAAAACGTGCTTTAAGACTCCTTAAAGCACATTTTGTTTTTAACTTGTTTTCAAGCTTGGTTTTCCTTGGTAAATGATTTAATATGTTCATTAACATATTTATAAGGTATAGGTATGACCATTAGGTTTATACAAATTTATCCCAAGCTTAGAGCACATTTTAGCCCATATTGACCTTAAGGTATTTATTTGTGTTTGTTTGGTTTCATTGTCCACCAAGGTTTCCTAAGGACTTAATTAGCCTTATAAAATCATAATTAAATATTATCAAATCTTGGTAGGCTCTTTGGGTCCTAACCAAGTTTACTCCAAGCTTAGAGCATTTTTTGCTCGAACCGTGTCTCAGTGTTTTATTGCGTTTTAACTATGGTTTAAACTATGCACTGATGTTCCTAAGGCACTTTTTAGCCTTTAGATACCTTATTTTAACATTTAAACAACATACCAAGATTTGGGGTATTTCAAATTCTGCAAGCCTTCTATTGCAGAATTGAATCAAGGGGAGCCATCTGTAGACACCAAAAATTCTCACCCGTTTTATTTTAAAACAAAACTTCAAAAATGAACATGCTTTCAGAAACAAGGTGGTCGTCCCCGTTTTCAACTAAAGGAATTTCTTTTTCCCGACATTTAAACCTCACATTCCTATGGAAAAGGAGCACGAGCTTTTGTTGAAATCTGTTTGTAACTGACTTCATTTCGTTTACTTATTTTGTTGCTTTTGTTTTAAAATATTTCACGATTTTGTTATTACCTCATATTATTTTTAACTCGATCAATTTATATTTTTTGTTGTTTATTATTTCCTTTTGATTTTTCTCCTTTTATCGTCACTATTTTATTATTTCGTGTGTCCTTTTTACTACTCTTATTTTCATTTATTTTAAGTGTTTTATCTTCAATACGAGCATTAATTTTCATTATTTCAGGTACATATGCTATTCTTTTATTTTTATCTCGTTACGTTTTTGAATCTTATTCTTAATTGTATTCCATACTTTCAGGTCATTAGATTAATCATCTCATTTTATTGTATATACTTCCTTCTGGATTCGACGTGTTTTAGAGGAGTTATCCAGTCGAATTTAGAACTCTCGTATTTTTTTTCTCCCATGAATATACTGAAATTCAATCCAGTGTAACCGGTTAAGATGCTCGCCACGCAACTCGTAGGTCGCGGGTTCGATCCTTGGTGAGGGGCATTGGTCTTTTTTATTTCCGTTTTTAGCTCACGTCAGAGCTTTTACTCTTGTTAGTCCTGTTATGTATCGAATCGCATCGCAGCTCAGTTGGACAAGGTACGGGAGGGACTAGCTAGAGATCCCGAGTTTGAGTGTGGGCAGGTGCAAACTCGCCTTTCATTTTCGGTTCTTCCTTTTTAGCCTTCGTTGGGCCTGTCCTTTGGTTAGCCCGAATTGAAGACAGTAAGTGAGCCCATTGCCTCAATTTGAACCCTAACAAGACATCTGTTCTATACCCCATATTATAAAAAGACATCAAACCCTACTGTACAGATGATTATATTACAAGCCGACAACCTCCTGTTTTAGAACATTCTCATTTTGAAAAGAGGAAAAAACATCTGGCATCTCCTTCTGTCTTCTTCCTCTCGAACTCGACCGTCTCTTCATCGTTTCCTTTCGCCGGGAAACCCATCTTCCTCCTTAAACTCTTCTTCCGACAACGCGCTATCCCACGGAATCCGGGTGTAGCCAGTCACTCCACCGTCGACAGCGTAAGTCTCTTCATTACCCTTGCTCTCAATCTCTCTCCAATGTCAGCAATCTTCGTTTTCGTTCTTCTCATTTCCGTTACGAACTCATTTTGCTCAAGGGCTCAGCCCGATGACAGCAAAGGGTTAGGGTTCAGTCGAGAAAATTTTTCCGACATGAAACCCACCTCCATTTCTCATCACACTCTTCTCCTTCTTCTTTCGGTAACCCAGAAACAGGCCTCGAATCATTCATTTCGCAGGTCCCTGGCTTCAACGGGTCGAACACTTAAGTTTCCGTCTCAAATTCATACCTGTTCTTGTTTTCCCTTCGTGTTTTTTTTTGGATTTTACATATGTTTGATCGCCGGGGGTGAATGTAGTTTCGGTAATCGTCCCGACTATAGCTTTCATCCACCCTCGGCTTGCGGTTCTCCATTCCCGTGTTTTGTAATCTGTTTCGGTAAACTTGGTCTTATTATCCCAATTCGGGTGGTATTGTGACCTGGTATGGGCATCGAAGTCCACGAACAGGTCAGGAGGGTGCTTAATGTCATTCCCCTGTGTATGTGCATATTTGAATACCCAGTTTTGATATCTCTGTAACATCTCAAGATTGGATCATTCCAGTCCCGATTCCACGGATATTTTTCTTGTTTTGTAAGTTGCAAGCGAAACTGGTTCATCCCCAGTGTCTGTATCCATACCATGTCTCTGTTTGAATTTGCTAGTGATGAGCACACTGGTCCATCTCCAGTCGAAAGTCTCACCCCTATTGTCCTTAGTCGACTTGGTGGTTTTCCCTGCGATTCTCCTCTATTGTTTTTTGGCCCAAGTTTCGAATGAGACTCAAAACCTTCTGACTTCGTATAGCCATTGAGTATCTGTTTTTTTTTTCTGATGAAGATTTTAGTCTCACCATCTTGGGTGTTCGACAAAGGGTACAGATTAATTCCGTGGAACTTGTCCTGTTTTCCTTGCTAACCTGTTGGACTAATTTTGTTTATCTCTGATGTTATGAGATTTGCAAGAAAGTGTAGATACTCTTCCTTTGGTATTAATTCTGGTTCCTATAATTACTCTTTATACGTTGTGTGGGTGCTTTATTCTTTGTCATGTCTTCTGATGGTTACAAGCTGATTGAGTTTGTTTCGTTTTAGTTCTGGAAATATATGCTTGCTGTGTAAAGTTTGATAGAAACCCCAGAATTGTTTTGCTTGTCTGGAAATCGGTGAGTTTTAAACAATGGTAGCCTCTGACCTGTTACACCATGTGTTGTAGTTTAGTTGTTAGTTCTGTATAAATCCAACTTCATCTCACTGATTGCTCCTTGATCTAGCTCCTGTTTGTTCAAGAGAATTCAAAATGGCCACCTAGATATTGTCTGATGCCCTGTCCAAATGGGTTTTCATTTTTTGAGAAGATCAACGCATGACCATTTATATTTTTGATATGTTTTGGATCACCCAGTGGTGTTTTGTTAAGCAACGAACATGAACAGATTTTGAAATCGGATTAGCAGTTCAAGTTTAGGGTTGATTATCACTCAGGTCACTAAGGGATTCACTCTTCTCTATTTAAGCAGTATTCGTAGTTTTCATGATCTTGTATTTTTAATTTTAGCTTACTCTTTTCTCTCTCGTTTGTGGCATGTGCTTCTCTCATGTTCATTTGTTTTGTGTACATATGTTCACTCTTTACATCCGATTTCCTTTTAAGCATTCATTTCATTGTCTGATTCTGATTATCTCTATCTAAACCCTAGTTACTATGTCCTTAGGCCCAAGCCATTAGGATAGTGGGGTCCTCCTGGTCTGATAGACTATTGGCCTATCTCATGGTGGTGAAATCCTAAACCTTAAAACACACATTTATGTATAAGCAAAAATATCCCTTTAGGATAGAGAGTGTTCCCCTGGCCTGATAGACTATTGGCCTATCTCATGGTGGTAACATTCTAAACCCTAAAATGCACCTAATATATGTATTATATGTAATTAACCACCTCATTCTCGTTCCAGTTCTTCAAAATCCCTTTGATTCAAAACTTAGTCGCTAGCAAATCTTCTTGCCCTCCATCCTCAAAATTCAAAAATTGTCTCTCACTTCTATAATCATCTTGTGAAAATAAATCTCAACGTTTTTTTTTAAACTCATCTCTAATCTGATTTCTCCTTGTAAATTTTGTTCCCAGCACAGAATTTTCCCCTCATCCAAACTTAGCCCAATTGCTTTGACCCGGCCCAGCCCCAAGCAAAACACACTCCTCTCGGCCCAAAAAGCCCAAGTCCAAGCCCACTCCTCTCGGCCCAAAAGCCCAAGTCCAGCCCACTCCTCTCGGCCCAAAAGCCCAAGTCCAGCCCAAACTCTCGGCCCAATTCTACCAAACCCAACCTCGGCCCAAAGCCCGTGGCCCAGACCACACCACTCTCAACCCGAAGTCCATGACCCGAACCCAATGTCTCTAGCCCAAGCCCACGTCCAAATTTGGCCAAAAACAAATCCAAACCCACGGCCCAAACAGAGCCCAAACTCTCGGCCCAATTCTACCAAACCCAACCTCGGCCCAAAGCCCGTGGCCCAGACCACACCACTCTCAACCCGAAGTCCATGACCCGAACCCAATGTCTCTAGCCCAAGCCCACGTCCAAATTTGGCCCAAAAACAAATCCAAACCTACGGCCCAAACAGAGCCCAAAACTCTCGGCCCAATTCTACCAAACCCAGCCCATCTCAAACCCGGCCCAAGTTCATAAACCCGGCCCATCGTCCGAAGCCCATGGCCCAAACCCGAAGCCCATGGCCCAAACCCATGGCCCATAGCCTAGGTCCGAAACCCGAAGCCCATGGCCCAAAACCCAAAGCCCGTGGCCCAAACCACACCACTCTCAACCCGAAGTCCATGACCCGAACCCAATGTCTCTAGCCCAAGCCCACGTCCAAATTTGGCCCAAAACAAATCCAAACCCACGGCCCAAACAGAGCCCAAACTCTCGGCCCAATTCTACCAAACCCAGCCCATCTCAAACCCGGCCCAAGTTCATAAACCCGGCCCATCGTCCGAAGCCCATGGCCCAAACCGAAGCCCATGGCCCATAGCCTAGGTCCGAAACCCGAAGCCCATAGTCCGAAACCCAAAGCCCATGGCCCAAACCCGAAACCCACGGCCCAAACAGAGCCCAAACTCTCGGCCCAATTCTACCAAACCCAGCCCATCTCAAACTCGGCCCAAGTTCATAAACCCGGCCCATTGTCCGAAGCCCATGGCCCAAACCCGAAGCCCATGGCCCAAACCCATGGCCCATTGCCTAGGTCCGAAACCCGAAGCCCATGGCCCAAACCCGAAGCCCACGACCCAAACCCGAAGTCCACAACCCAACTCCCCAAGGCCCAAATCGGGCCCACGAATCAAAAGCCCAATCTAGCCCCAAATCAAAAAACTCACACCAACTCAAACCAAAACCCAAGACCATTAAAGACCCATGTCTCAAACAAGGCCCAAAGTCCACAAAGCCTAAGTCCACAAAAAATCAAGCCTAAGTCCACAAAAATCAAGCCTAAGTCCGCAAAAAATCAAGTTAAGATCCGAAGGTCGACCTTTGACCTGAAGATTGACCTTTGACTTCAAGCTTTGACCTGATCGAACCTTGACCAACCTCACTTTGACCCGGTCTAGTTTGACCGAATGTTGACCTTGACTAAAAACGTTGACCTCGACCAAAGACGTTGACCTTGACCAAAACGTTGACCCAACTCAAATTCAATCTAGTTCAAGCCTGAACCTCAATCCAAACCGAACCTATTTCATCAAGCTCAATTCAACTCAAACCCAAATACATTTCATCCAATCCACTCACTTGTAAATTCCTTTCAAAATCTAAAAACCCAAAAAGAATTTCAAAACAATCTTTTTATTAAAGTTTCATCAAGTTTTCAAAGAAACCATTTTGTGGAATTTTAAAGGAAAAACTCTTCTCACATCACAGAGAAAACTCTTCTCTATTGCAGAAAGTTCTTCTCACATATACAAAAAGTTTCCTCCCAAAACATTTCTCAAAATCAGTGTTCTTCATAGAGAATTCCGAACAACTTCAAAGATTTTCTAACTCATTTTTTAAGCTCCAAAATAAACCGTTTTCGGGGAGCAAGAAATGTCTAACCCCTTCAAAACATTTCCTTCATGGTTAGAACATCACTTGTCTTCCTTCCCAAAATAAAAATCCGAGGCGGGGCACTGGGGTCATAACCTCCCTTGTCGCAGTCTGGATCTCTTTAGGTGGGGCATTAGGGTGACAAACCTCCCCTAATTGCAGCCTAGATTTTTACAAGGCGGGGTGCTAGGGAAGTAACGACCTTCCTAGTTGCAGCCGGGATTTTAGAATCGTCTAACTCCCTTCCGCTCGATTTCAATGTTTTCGGTTTTTAATGTTTTAAAACCCGGGAGTTAGAGACGTTATTAGGGTTCGACCGAGAACATCTCATTCATGGTGTTTCTCTCTGAATCCTATTTTTCGACATAAATTCATTGCCCCATCTTTCGAGCCTCGGCGCTTATTATTAGTTAAGTGTCGTGTTCGAGGGGGTACATAGGGTAATCCCTTGGGATTATCCGCCCTTTTACAACAAAAAATGATTTTCGGTCTTAAAAGCTTTAAGAGAGACAATTCTGAATAAACCAATCCAACATTTCCATTAGAGCTCTAGGATTCATAAATACTTCTCAACCCTCCTCTGAACCAATTCTAAGTCACATAGGACTTCCAATTCTTGAGGACCCCTAGAAACCTTAAACATCTTCAAAACCCGAATACCTGCAAACCAAATATCCTCTTCCATACTCGATCATCCTTAAAACCCGATTTGCCCCTCAACACATTCAACTTTCCAAGACACCTCAAGAACCCGACCATTTCAAAATTCGAACTTCGCAAACACGAAAAACTCCTCAAATCAGCCAAGTGATCCAAATACCTCTTGACTCCACCAAAATGACCAACATGCCCCTTTACTCCTCAAAACTCCCATCATTCTCTTAATCCCGTGAAGGCCCAAAACAACCTCAAATCTCTCAGAGCATTTAAAACCTCTCAAACACTTCAACCAGACCAACTCTAATACCGGCCTCATCCTCACCCCCTCACTCAATCCTATCCTTGCTTTTTTAAATGAATCTCTCTAATAAGGTTTTGAAAGAAGGCAATCCCGACAATTGGAGACCGAGGTTTCCTCGGGCACCAATCCGAAGTCGTGGTCGTTGCCACTTCTAAGGGGTGTAACCCAGTGCGAACCCACACAGAATCTCTAGTATGATCAGATAAGTCCTATCCATAGGCAACAAATCATCAGAGTCAACCAACGGTTCTTAGAACCCTCCTTCCCTCCCTTCCTAGTTCCTTAGGTCAAACTAGATGGCGACTCTAGTCAATTTCTGCCTTAGGGCATAAGTCCGCGTGGAGCCCATGGAGAGCGGGTGTAGTGCTCACTAGCATTCCCCATAAGCTTTCTGGGAAAGACGGACGATGTAGTAGGTATTTGAGGGATGCCAGAATAATGGGTTTTCACCCTCCACAGAATGGCAAATGCTTAGGATCTAGACTTCTTAGTTAGACCATATTTTAATAGACCCCCCCTCATACCGAAAAATCACCCTCCACACCGATTAGATAAAAATCTCACAATCTGGAATCTCCCATAATTCATAACGTATTATTGAAAAATCGAAATAACGAAATTCCAACGGCATTAGTCTCTAAACATAATCCTCTATCTTGTATTAAACTTTCATGACATTTTGATTTGATTTCGGTATTTTCCAAAGGAGAGAGAAAATTGTAAAAATGATTGAATTTCTCTTTTAAATTTTAGGCTAAGGTTCCAAATAAGATAATTTCAGGTTTATGACTGTATGTAGTCATTCTAACCATGTGACAATTTATTTTAATTTTGGAAACCTTTTTATTTCTATTTTGAGGCTATTTCATGTGTTAATTATTAAAGAAATTAGCTTATAATATGAATTAAAAGCTAAATTTCCAGAATAATATTATCAGAAAATCATGAAATACCTTTCATAATGACTATGATATTTGGAAGTGTTTGAAGATAATGAAAAAGTCATATGAAAATAGAAAATCCCGATAATGTCCTTGGAAAATCCCGCATTGGTGCTTTTTGACTCCTTTTGCCCTTTGTAACACGTATGCCTTAGAGACTATTCTGAGGGGGCTAAAATTTTGGGTATAACACCTTGCTTTACATGGACTATATTTCAATAGTTCATTAGCTATCGATAAGTCCACTTTGATATTGGCTTTTAAGCCCTGGTTAAAATTGATATCAAACTAGCAGTATGGTAAGGTCACACACCACATTTGTTTCTGATATATTATGTTAAAATTGATATCAAACTAGGAATATGCATACTCAATATAGTGCATGCTTGAATATTGCTCAAAACACTACACAATTGTGCTGCTGTTTGCTCCTCTACATCCGACCATAATTGTTACTACATTGTTGAACCATTTTGCCTCTGTTTTTTGCCGTTGTTTGGTATCACATTCTAGGCGTTATATTCCTGCATTTTGAGCTATTACACTATTGACTTTCCTGCTGTGTAAGTACCTCATGTTGGCCATTAACCGCTTGCAACCAACTCTGTCTACTTAAATAAAGCTTGTCTGCCCCTGTAATGAGCTATCGAAATTTTTAGCAGCAATTACCTTTTTTTGATAGGGTGAAATATGTTTTAGACCCAGGTTACCTTCTTGATTACGTTAGTTTTTTTTTTTATATATATATATGTAGTCGGCTGTTTCAGCAGCCTTGATTATCACTCCCCTGCTACTTCAGTTTTAATCTATATTTAAATCTACGTTGCTAATCCAGTCTGCCTCTTAGATAAAGTTAAAACTTCAGGCAAGTTTTAAATCTTTGGGATATCTACCGATCAGTAATGGCATTGTTCCAAAAGTGTTGGGGGAATACAAATAGAAATAATACAAGCTGCTTATTCTTTAGGTCTCGAGTGGTATAACTTCGGTAGTTCATTCGTTTTATATTATATTCATTCTTTTTATTCTGATCTTACTATTTAGTAATGCCACTTCTTTTTCTTTTGGAACATAATTTTGGTATTTTTAATGACTAAAGTCCGGGTATTTGAATTGACTGATTTTTCTTACGCCCACTACAATATGAAATGACTTCTAAATTGCATTCTCTATTTTGGCTGTGAAAATAGTTGCCACAGATATGGACAACTAATTTCTGCACACACCAGACTGAGACTAGCAGTTTATAGTAAAATGACAGAACTCTGCTTCGTTTCATAACTAAGTTTCAGGCCGGGGGGCTCACACGAAATAGCCACACCTTATGTGATTCACGCGACAAAATTCGATCAGCACCTATGGCCCCATTCGTTTTACAGAGCTGAATCGAGAACTGATGTTAGTTGTCAGTTGTCAGCTGAAATTAGAAAAAGTAGAGAGCAAAAAAGTTAATATGATAATTGATGTATGTGACATACAAAGTGAATAAACTAGCTGATCACATAAACTAGCTTATAAAATCGACACAAGAATGGGCCCATAAGCTCCCAACAAGTCCCGAATGCCGTAAGGAATTTAGGCCCAGCCCAGACGGCGTCCTTAATTCAGGCCCGGGCACAGCTTCTAACTACGGTACCCGATCAAATGAAATTTATGAAATAGATGTCACCGGAGAAGTATTATCAGAGATGCAGCGCAAAGGCGACCTCCCACGCTCGCCTCAACATCTCGAAGGGCAGGCAGATCTGCAATGATGTTTAAAGGAAAATTATACTACTGGGAGACATCATTGTATCCAACTCTCTCGGGGTAGTATGGTTCCAGTTCCGGGCAATGTTTAACTCCAGAAATTCAGTCTGGGACGCAATAAATTCTGCTCCACGAATACCGGCGCATTGCAATGTGATTAAACCAACCGCAATTTGATTTCTCGGAAGCCATTCTTCTTCGCCCGGAAGATTCTCAGCCCCTCCCCGTGAGAATTCGACTTAAGTCTCTGCAACCGGTGAGATTGCTCCAGTCTTCATGATAAATCGAAGCTGGCAATTCGTAACGGCGATATCGAGACTTCAAAAGAGCGATGCCTACATGGTCGTTATCCTTCGGGGCCAACTGTCGAGAGGAAATTTAAACCACTAGAGAATGTCACGTTATCCTTTGGAAAATGTAGAGCTGATCATAATGTGTCCGGCCCGGTTAGCCGGTCCAACCCGGCCCGTAAAAAAGCCCGACGAGCCCGAATCGATAGGGCTTCGGGCGGGCCTGGACATAAAATTAGGCCCGAATGAAAAACCGGGCCGGGCCGTGGCACATTTTTTGAGCCCGTGGGCAAGCCCGGCCGATTTATATTATTTATTATTATATTTTTAAAATGTAATATATACATATTTAATTTTTATAATATATACAAAATTATATATATATATAAATTTTAACTAAGTTATATATAATATATTAATTTTAAATAAGGTATATATATAATATATATAAATCTATATTAATATATTAATTTTAAATTTTAAATTTTTTTATAAATTTATAAAAAAAATTAAAAAACCGGGCCGGGCGGGCGGGCTTCGGCAAAGTCGGAAAAAACCGGGCCTAGCCCGGCCGGCCCGGCCCGAGAATGTAAAAATCCGGGCTTGGTTTTTGAAAATAGGCCCGACGGGCCTAAAATTATCCTCTGACCCGGCCCGACCCGGCCCGTCCGCCCGAATGATCACCCTAGAAAAATGGTATCGGGCTTCTGTCTTCTTTTCGTTATACGTAATCTTATTATCGCTGAAATTTTTTTTATGAGACTTTTACTAGGGGATTGATCATCCTCTAGAGAACAATATGCAAAATTTCAACAAACAAAAAGTGAAAAAAATATATAGATTAGGGTACCTACCTCTTGAGCGCAGCGGAATAGGTAGGATCGTTCTTACTGTTCGTTGTCAACCGAATTATCTTCCTTTGACAGCAACTGTTGAATCCTTCGCGTCTACCAGTTGGAGGAGACCACAGCAGCACTCCCCACGCTATCCACGACCTAAGAACCCTAACACAGCTCTCTCTCTTTGTGTATTCTGTGGGAGATAGAGATTCTGGATATTGTGTATGCACGCACTACTGGAAACTCATTCCATATCTCTATATATAATAATAACAAAGGAGATAAGAATAACAAATATTCTTATCAATATTATTTGACGTTGGTTGTAACTAATATTTAACAAATAAATATTATCTTTTATTTATTATTTAAATAAATATAACCAACATCTCACACTCAACCAAAGGTCAAATACTTGAGAGCTTTCGTGTTTCATACAGGCAAATAGGCCGTGCGACCTGGCAACACATCTGCAATGTGGATAACTCCAAACCAAACCTCTCAGGCCGGAATGAAGCATCAAAAAAAAAAATTGCCAGCACCTCAAGTCCAATTTCTGTTCGACTAATCCAAACTCAACCCAGATCCTTCAACATATGGATGAGCAGGATACTGTGACCAATCACTATAACTACTAAAGTTACTGGCGCCAGCAATTGTCACTTCAGTCTGAACTACTCTTGTAAACTTTTCCTTTTACTTGGCATCGTATCTTAATGGCAATAACCGCTTTCCCAGAAGGTTACACTAAAACCGTAAAAAACATGGAATCTTGGTAATCCTTCCAAAGTAGCAGCATCATTATCACTATTACAACCCAAGTCAAAAGGTCAAAAGGTGCAAATAACAAACATTGACTCACACAGCGAAGGAGCAAGGATCAATCCATACGCTTCAATGAGGTCGCTAGCACGTACCGTATGAAAGTACGTTGTGGGGAGTTCTCTTACATAGAGGATGTCAACTCCCACCCACACGAGTCTAAAAGGTTCACATAGACACCTCCCACTCGGCTAAAAATGAACTTACATGGGTACAGGAACCTTATTAAATATCCCATGTGGATTAACCAATAACCCTTTTAATATAGACTACAAAAGTCTCCCACTAACTTTGAGTCACTAAGACAAAGTTAGCATTACTTCATGATAACATATATCCAATGAAGTTGGCTACTTGTGTGAGAAAGTATGTCTTCTAGTTCATTGACATCAATACACAACATGATATTTTGACAAACAAATATTGAAGAGAATAAGCATTCTTATATCCAACAAGGTAAAAATTACCGTGGCCATAGCATAACACATAGTTTGCTGTGCTCTAAAAGTAAAAAAAACTTTTGACAATTTTCAGTGTTCAGGACCTGGATTTGTATGGAAACGACTAACAATTCCAACTACGTAACAGATATCCAGCCTGGTGTACAACATAGCATACATTAAGCTACAAAATTCACTGAAATATGGTACATTATTCATATAGGCTACTTCTTTTAAGTTAGGTCCATACCTGCACTAAGCATAGAATCTTTTTGGTTATGAGAGTCATTGGGTATACAATCACTAAGATGGTATATTTTCAAAATATTATTAAGGTAAGGTAATTCTCTTGAGACAAACCCAAGATCTTTATCTTCCTATTTCTTAATATTTTGACTCCCAGTACATAACTGGCTTCACCCTCATCCTTCATGTCAAACTTCGATGTCAAACTAGCTTTTGTAGTGGAAACTAGATCCAAGTTGTCACTGGCTATTAGGATGTCATCTATATACAAAGTTAGGATGACAAATCCTTTGTATGTATAACTTATATACATACAATGGTCTTCATTTATAATGGAAAACTTGTCCTCGACCATTGCCTCATGGAATCTAATATTCCATTGTCTGGATGCCTGCTTAAGACCATAGATGGATCTATGAAGACGACATACCTCCTTCTCTTAACCCTTAACCTCAAACCCATGAGGCTGGTCCATATATATCTCCTCCTCAAGATTTCCATTGAGGAAAGCAGTCTTTACATCCATCTGATGTAATTCTAAGTCCAGGCGGGCAACAATAGCCAAAAATAGTCGGATGGACCCAAATCTCACTGCAAGTGAGCATGTCTCATCATTATCGACTCATTCCTTTTGAGTATAACCTCTTACCAAATAAAAGATCACCCAAGTTCCAAACTTGGTTATTGTTCTTGGACACTAACTCTTCTTCCATTGCTTTTATCCATTCAGATCCATAAAACCTGAGACAGCGTCTCTAAAAGTCATAGGTTCACGTCAGTTGCATTCCTCCTCCTAAACTTGAGGATTAAAAGAACATCTTCAACAACCATATCATTCTGATTACTTAAATCTGGTTGTTGATTAGGATCATCTAGTTCATAGAAGTCTTGATCCCTAGTTGCTCCATAAATGGATGAATAATCATTTACCAAGAATGTGGCATCACGAGAATCAGTCTCAGTTCTTCTCCCAATTAACCTTGAGAGTTAATTTATTCTCTACTTCATTCACGTAACAAATTCATGTGAAGTTACCAATGAGTGTGATAAAACATCAAACACCAAGCTTGACAATCATACTCATTAGGCCACAAATATTTGAATGAATTAGCTGCAATGGTTGAGTAGTCCTTTCCTCTATAGAAAATGGTTTCCTAGTAGATTTTTCAGCTAAACAGGGCTCACACTTAGCGAGTTATAGCTTCTTGAGTTCCACCAAGGAGCTCTTCTCTTGCTAGTCTATTCATCTGATCAATACCAATATGACCAAGCCTAGCATGCCAAAGTTCTGAATCATCAGAATTAATAACATAACGTGAATGAAAATGATTACTTAAACCAAATTTGGCATAAATACTACTAAACCATTCAATAAAGAGTTATTACTGAAAAAAAATGTACCAACATTAAACAACTAAAGTCGATCCTTCAAAACAAATTTGAAGCCTAACCTAAGAAGAGATGGAAAAGAGACTAAATTTCGCCTTATTTCAGGGGCATACAAGTCATTATGTAAATACAAAGATTGACCACTATGCAAAACTAATCTGCAGGTTCCAATCTTGTGCACATCAATGCTGGTATCCTTCCCCATGTAAATATTTTGGCTTCCTCTTCTAGGAATCCGGCAAAACTCTACAAAAGATGTTCGATCCCAAGTCACGTGCTTTGTTGTTGCTGTGTCTACAGTCCACATAGAACATGTATTAGTTAACACATAACATGAAGCAACCAAACAAGAGGAAAGATATGAACACCAAGTAAATATCTTAAGCTCTGGGCAATCTTAATAAAGTGCCCTGATTTTCTACAATTGTAGCAAACACCTTTAGACTTGCCTCTAGCACCACTAGCTTTTGGCTGGTTCTTTGGGTCTTTACCACCATTGGCCTTGCCTCCCTTCCTTTTCTTCACTGCCCTTTCTTAAAGTCACTGTTACCATTATTCCCTCTTTTATGCCTATGATTCTTATGACCTCTGTTGTCAGAATCAATAGCATACACCTCATTAGCTGGTTTTTCACAGAGTAACCTATCCTCTTCCAACTCAAGATGACGGGCAACATCATCAAAGGTGCGGATGTTATCATCATGGGTTAAAGTCTGCTTTAGAGAATCCCACTCAACACTCCGAGGGAGAGATCTGATCAGAGCTTGAACTTGCTGCTCATCAGACAACTCATGTCCTGCAGCCTTAAGCTCATTAACCATATTAGACATGACAGTAATATGTTCAGCCATAGTCTTATCAGACCTCTTTTTGTAGCTATCAAGACGCATTTGCAGTTGTCTTCTACGAGTAACAGTGCTTCCTCAAAATTCCGCTTGACTGCTTCCCATACTCCATTAGCAGTTTGATGGGTTTCAAAACGCAGCATCAAGTCACTTCTCATACTACTTAAAAGTATGATCCGGGCAGTGCGACTCTTCTTCTTCCAGGTGAAATACCCCGTATTTAAAAATAGTGATTAATTAGGCTAATAAGTAATTTAGAGGCTTAATTAGGTATAAATAAATATTAGGGAACAAATCCCGAAGAAAACGGATCCTTAAAATGGATTAAAATCACTAACGAACCTTAAAGCGCGTTTTTCGAGGTAACCGGGAAAACGTGTTTTAAGCGGGTCAAATAGACTCGTAACAATTTTGGTCAACTAAATATTCAATAATAAATATTAGTGAAGTGTTAGAACCAATAAAATCAATAAAACGAGAGATTAGTAAAAACTGTCAATAACGGGAAGTTGTGGGGTAGAAGTATAAATACACAAAACTAGTGTGTCCAATATTGCAAATAAATTTTCAAAACCCACATGGGTTCAGTGTGCTGTCCGATTTTGGTCTCACACACACACACACTAACTCCTTTTTACTCACAAACAAACAAAACAATAACACCTTACTTATTACTTATTTCCCACTCACACATAATCTCTCTCCTCCTCACATTCTCTTCTCTCACGTAAGGAAGCCCCCACCAGCTCTCTCTATTTCCTTTCTTCTTCCTCATGCGATTTCCATGGTGGAAATAGAGAACCACTACAAAACTCACCTTCTCTCCTTTGTATCTCCCTCTACACTCTTCCAAAAATTGTAAAAACACCACCATTGTGTTCCCTCTCCAAGAGCAACATTTTCATCTTTCCAAAATCCAAAAACAAGCATTTTCGATTTGAGGGTATACCCCATTTGAAGTTTCAGCACCACCATTGGAACCACCTTGGTCTCCTTGTTCTTTTGAGGTAAAAATCTCTTTCAAACTCCTTCGTTTTTCTTGTCTTATGGGCAAAACGAAAATCTAGTGAAACCCTTGTTGCCTCTTGTGTCTAGCCGACTTTGGGCTCTTTTGGAAGGTGGGAAACTTTGTGCTTGAGCTGCTCCAAGTACTTCATAAACCTTGAGAAGGTAATGGATTTTCTAAACCCTAAAACCTAGATTAAAGCTTGATTAATGGTTAGGGTTAGTTCATGGTATTGAATGGTGTATATAAATGGTTGTAGTGTTAGTGGATTGAAGTACCAAAACCGAAAGAGAGAAGAAGGAAGGAAAGAAAAGAAATCTAGAAGAGAACCAAGGTAATGATGCTCACCCTTGTATAGCCTTGTAAATGTATATGTAACAGATTTTTAGTAATGAAAATTGGTATTGTAAAATGATAATGCATTAGTAGCATAATGGGTAAGAGGAACTAAGCATTTTGAAACCTTTGAAACATTGTAAAAACTGTTATAAAACAGATTGGGAATCGAGTATTGAGTGCAGGAAATTTTAATGATGTTTTGGTGTTGATATTTGTATGTGGGAGCTTGTATAGTTTTGGTTATTGTAACAGGTGAAACAAGTGTTGAAATGTGAACTAGGATGGGTGGTGAGTGTATAAAAATACAAGAGAGACTATGGCAAAATTTACCTAGGATTAGAACACTTAGTGAATTTAAAACTAGGTGAACTAATGTGTGTTGTAACAGATTTTGAATTAAGGAAAATAGAGGGTAAGTGGAGAGAGCTAGGTAATGGATTCTAGATGCATTAGAGTGTTAGATGACAATAGAAGAGAGGGATATAGAAGGGGAGTGTAAATGCTAAAATCTGTAGCATAACACAACTAGGACATAACTAGTGCAAGTGTGAGTGAAACTTGGAAAATTATATGAGTGAATGAGCATAAAAATTGTGTAAGGAATTAGGAAATGAACTAGGGTGTATTAGGAGGTTTAATTAGTGTTATAACATGTGGGGATGAGTGTAGGAATAATGGGGAAGTAATGGGTGAAAGAGAGGACTGAAAACAGAAAATAAAATGTAAACACTGGGATCGACCGGACTTGCGACCGGACCTGCAAGTCCGGTCGAGCAGAAAATTTTCCCGTCAATAAGCTACTGGAATCGACCGGACTTGCGACCGGACATGCAAGTCCGGTCGAGCAGAAAAATTTCCCGGCAGAATGTTACTGGAAGCGACCGGACTTGCGACCGGACATGCAAGTCCGGTCGGACCAAAAATTCTCCGAAGAAACCTACTGGAATGGACCGGACTTGCCCAAGGTCGGTCGCAAGTCCGGTCCTGACAAAAAAAAAAAAAAAAAATATATATTTTAATTTAAATAATAATTGTATATATATATGTAATGTATACCCATACATATATGTGTATGTATATGTGTGTAAGCATGCAAACTTTAGTAAGGAAGTAGAACCTAAGTAAAGGAAAAGTAAGTAGTAAAGAGCAAAGGCAAGAAGCATAAGAACATAGTAAGTATGAGTTAACTAATGATAGTTAAATTAATCATTCAATTGTGTACATAATAGGACTTGATTTGTGACCCGGAAGGAACGTTTGGAATTACGAACAACGGTGAACGGTATGAATTCCTCATGCCCGAATGCTATCATGGTACTCTGATTTGTGTGTTGTGTGCTAATTGATCACCAATAAAGATAAATGCACGAATCGGAGTTAATATGCCTACTTGTGAATATGTAGTGTTGTATGATGTTGTATATTTCTTTAAAGCTTAGTTTGTATACTTCATGAAATGTATGGATGATATGAATGTGTGTATGTAAGATGTATTGCACTGTGACCGATTGTGATGAGCTGGACTTCTAACTTGTTCCTAACAATCTAACCATCCTAACTTAAATGGTAATTAAATTGGAATGAGTAGAAGTCCGATATAGTTTCGGCCACGCGTGAGGATGCGGAGTCACGAGAGGTTGGCTCCAACTCCTGACTCTTAAACTGGTCCGCGGCCCAAATCCCTTAAGGGGTAGCATCCCGGATTAGTGAGTCAAGTAAATCCCGGATGTGGGACGGAGTAGTCCCCAAGGCCGGAGGTCCCGACGACTTGACTTGAGTATAAGTAAGTAATAAGAATGAGTAAGTAAAGTAAAAAGGAAGTAAGTAATTGTAAGTAGAAGAAGTAAGTAATGAGTAAAAGAGTAATATGCATTCCGATTAACCCGGATGCACAATTTGGCTAACCTTGTGAAGGTAAGTATCGTGAACTCTATTGTATTGTTGCCTTGAAGTGTATGATGTATTGTAATGTATGTGTGATTGTATGTAAATCATGTATGCATGAGTAATGAACAAGCATGATTAGCGGTCGCCAATTAGTCGGCGTACCCTTGCTAGCAATCGGTATATGCGGAGTTCATGCGCAGCGTAAGCTGACCCCCTCGGGGGACCATTTTTACTACACGCAGGTACTCGAGATTGATGAAGATGTGAAGATCTACTTCCATTTTCTTATCTTCTTTTTGTGATGTAAAATTGAATTTGATGTGGGTGTACTAAGTAGTACATGGCTGTAACTTTTGATTAGCCGGTGTACCATGTGGTACACCTTTTTGGATATTGATAGAATGGAGCATGGTATAGATGAGCATAGGATAGGAGCTCATTCTTTTGGGCAAACTTGGAAGGTTGTAATGACTACATTTCAAATACTCGGTAATCCTTGGTAGTGAATGTATTGTAAATGGTAAGTTGTTTTAGTAGCTCGGTATCTATTGGCCATCAGACCGTTACTGTAAGTATTAGTAGCTTGCTAGCCGTATGGGCGGTTAGCGGCATTGTTTCACCCGCCGAAGTAAGTAAGTAGTATTCTTCCGCGCGAACTCACTGAATTGACATTAACAGGACGATTAGACGAAGCATAGGATTAACGGTTGGGGTGTTACAAAAAGTGGTATCAGAGCGTAGTTACGCTCTGATGTCCAAAGTACCGAGCATAGGGAAATACCGAGTTAGGATTTCAACCGTCTTAAGACGGATACTTAGGAACCTAACTAGGAAACTACCGTTCGTTACCAACGGATATCCTTGACGTTCTTAAGAACGATACCATGTTTTAATTCAAAGACCTTTGAGTCATTCTTGCGGAGCCTATGTAACTGTTAAACATTCAGATGTCAGGAAGAGGCCGAGGCCGAGCTAGAGGCGAAGCCTCCGATGGAACGGGCGCGCAAACGATAGCCGAAATCGTTGCCGCCACGGTAGCGCAGATGCTACCCCAAGTAATCCAAGCCGTACAACAATCTCAGCAGAAACAACAGAATCAAACGGGACCAACCCCTCCCCCTCCACCAGAGAAGCTAACTGGGTGAAAGCTGTAGCGGAACTCCGCCCTCCTTGCTTTAGGGGCGAGAGTGATCCGGCTAAGCTAGAAGCGTACATCTCCGAATGGAGGACCGCTTTGAGACACTCGAAGCTCCTGCTGGGAGTTCGAGTCAGAGTAGCCGCCTACTACTTGAAGGATGCGGCCATGGATTGGTGGAAATTGGTGAAGCATGAGCATGTAAGCGACCCCACCTTCGACTGGGATTCTTTTGCATCTCTCCTCCGATCCAAGTACTATCCGGAGCATGTAAAAACGAAGAAAAGGCTAGAGCTAGACGCCTTAAAGATGACAGACAAGATGTCTGTGGATGAGTACTACCGCACCTTCACCTCCATTCTCCGTCTTCTCCCCGATCTTGGATACACGGCCAGGTGTTGGTCGATCGCTTCTATGGCGGTCTGAGCCATAGCCTTCGGTACGGTATGGGCTATACCAGGGTTACTCCCTTTCAGGTAAATATCGGTTACCCTTAGTATCAATTCAATTCAAATTCCTTGAATTCCTTGAATCTTCACCTTATCCTTCTTAAACATCATCCCGGCTAATACCTGGAATTTCAGGAGTGTTATCACGCGGCTTCTCGCGTTGAGATCACTTGCCAAACTTCGGATGAGGAAACCGCGCTGAAGCGCAAGGCTAACAACAAAAACCACCAGCACCGGGAGCAGAACCAGGGTAAAAGCTGGAAGAAGAAGAAAGGGAACTTTTTTCAGAAGAAGTCCCCAAGTGAGAGCGCAGTGCCCATGCTGAGCAGGGCCAAACCAGCTGAGATCCTTCAGCTTGGTTATTCTGCACCGGTGGCAGCTAAGCCACTGATCACACCCTCCTAAGGGTAAATTCTATTCCAATTTGTATTCGTATAAGTATCATTTCTAGTATACCCACGCACACATGTGCTAACTCTAACCAGGTTCTAGCTCCGGAGCCGCCAAAACCTTCTCCGACGGCCGCACCTATGTGTGCAGGAAGTGCAACCAGGACCACCCTGGTAAGGATTGCTACGGGAGGGAGATCAAGTGCTACAACTGCCAGAAGCTGGGACACACCGCTAACAAGTGCCCGGAGATGGAAAGCAGAAGGGAAACTTCCAGAGCTATAGAGCGGAGGCAGCAAGCCGAGGAAAGGGACGGGGCGGTAGGGGGCATCCGGCGATTGCACCGGCCCCAGCAGGCACCTCGGGGACAGGGATCCCGGGGCCCTCAGAGAGGCGCACCTCAGAGGCAGCCTGTTCTGCATGTGATTGACCGCGATGGGCCCGGTTCGAAATCCGGCCAAGGTAATCACCCTCAACCTTTATCCTTGAAATAGCATGCTTAGTAGTAGAGTAATGTATGAGTGAATGCATGAGTAAATCAACGAAGGTGTATTGAGCATGAAATGAAGTAGTTGAAACTAGTACTCACCGTAGATGAAAATTTGTAACCATAGGGAACTTTAGTATCTGTTACCCAATACCGGTAACCTTGAATCAAGAAGAGATCGACCATCACCAACAACGACTACACCAACAAACAGTGTCAGGTCATCCGCCCAGTAGGTATGATCTTATTAAGGGGATACCTGACACCCGAAGCGCAAATATCAATTATTCGACGATGCAACGAGCTAGGAACGGGTCAAGGTGGATTTTACACACCCGAATTCCCGGTGGAGCGAAGATGAAGTGCTGAAAATGATGTGCTTGGGGGAAGGACTGGAATCCTTATACAAAAACATACCAGGAGACACGACGAAAAGACGGAGAGACGCCACCGACATACCACCAGAGTTTCAGACCTCATCACTCAAGCAGTAGAACTTGCACAACAATTGTGAACTGAACCAATCCCCGACACTTGAAGCGGACTTGTATCGTCAACTTCTATGAAAAGAAGGACGACTTGGGTTACACCAAGACAAGGACGAGACAGCGGATCTCTTCTTGAACAAGGAGTGCCGTAGTGTCTTGGTCCATTGGTGATGAGCCATATTCCTGTATAGCGAGCAGAAGCATGTGGACCTCACAGAGAAACTGGTATTGAGATCAGGAGATGTCCTCATCATGGGGGTGAAACTCTAGGATGCTGTATTCACGGGATCAACAAGATCAAGTTGAATACGGCACCGCCGGCAATAATCAAGCCATACACAATGAAACCAGGACGCCGAACCTTACCTTTAGGAAAATATTAAATCTAGTATAATGTAATCTGTATTAGTAACGTGTATTAGAGACACGACGTGTATGTATGGATGGTTGGTTTATCAAATAAAGAGCAGTGTTGATTAATTCCACTTGGGTCCACCATCAATACTTATCCAATTGTGAATCCAATAGGTTGTGGACTCGGTACCGAAGTTAACCTGAGCATCCTCACGAAGCACAAGCCGGCAGGAAGTGGCACCCTATTCGACGGGAACCTTCTTAGTAAATGGCATTGATGCCAATGTGCTATTCGACTCCGGAGGCCTCTCACACTTCGTATCACCATCTTGTGAAAGAGGTTGAAGCTAGATGCGGATGAGCACCGAACTTCATGGTTACTCTCCCATCAAGGAGCGAGTAAAGTGCACCAATATATCAATCAGCCACCATCGAAATCAACGAGCGTTTCCCATTTCCTTCATCGAATTCAATGGATTGGGATTCGACCTTAATCATTGGAATGAATTGGTTGGAGCGGCACAAGGGTAGAATCCTCTGCGCCGAGCATCGACTGCTGCTCAAGAGTCCTTCTGGGGTTACCGTATCTTACCGCCAGAGACCGAGAGAGCCTTCGACCACCCTTATATCTGCTATGGCTATGTACCGGGAGCTCAGAAAGGGCCATGAAGTGTATCTGTGTCACGTACAAGACCTGGAGAGAGATCCAGAGTTCAGTGATGAGTACCGTTGTATCTGAGTATCCGATGTATTCCCTAAGGAGCTACCCGGCATGCCACCACCGAGAGCAGTTGAATTTGAGATTGATCTATTGCCAGGTACCGGTCCCATTGCTAGGGCACCGTACCGCATGGCACCTGCTGAAATGACCGAACTGAAGGAACAATTGAGAGATCTTCTAGACAAAGGGTTTATACGCCCGAGCGTATCACCCTGGGGAGCACCGGTCCTCTTCGTGAAGAAGAAGGACGGTAGTCTCCGCCTTTGTATTGACTACCGCGAGCTGAATGCGGTCACAGTCAAAAACAAATACCCATTGCCACGCATCGACGACCTATTTGACCAGTTGAAAGGAGCATCGGTCTTTTCCAAGATTGACCTCCGTTCTGGGTATCATCAGATTGCAATCAAAGAGCAAGACATCGAGAAAACGGCATTCCGTACCAGATATGGCCACTACGAATTCACAGTGATGCCATTCGGTTTGTCAAACGCACCGGCAAAATTCATGGACCTCATGAATCGTTTATTCAGTGAGCAGTTGGACACTTCGGTTGTGGTCTTCATCGACGACATCCTTGTATATTCTAAGTCACCAGAGGAACATGAAATTCACTTGAGGAAAGTGCTTGAGACACTGCGCGAGAACCAGCTGTATGCGAAGTTCTCCAAATGCGAGTTCTGGCTTGATCAGGTATCATTCCTTGGACATGTCATCTCGAGCGCAGGTATCTCAGTTGACCCTTCTAAGATAGAAGCTGTACGATCATGGCCTAGACCTAAGACTGTTACCGACATTCGGAGCTTTCTTGGTCTAGCCGGTTACTACCGGAGATTCGTAAAGGACTTCTCAAAAGTCGCTAAGCCCATGACTACATTGATGAAAAAGGATGCACCGTTTGTATGGACGGACGAGTGCGAAGTATCATTTCAGAGCCTTAAGGACTCATTGACCTCAGCGCCCATCCTTACTCTTCCAGAGGGCACAGAGGGATTTGAGGTATACTGTGATGCATCAGGCAAAGGAATGGGATGCGTACTCATGCAGCATGGCAAGGTTGTTGCTTATGCCTCCCGCCAGCTGAAGAAACATGAGGAGAATTACCCGACTCACGACTTAGAGTTAGGAGCCATTGTCTTCGCCTTGAAGATATGGCGACACTATCTCTATGGGGTAAGCATCACCATCTACTCCGATCATAAGAGCTTACAGTATGTATTCACTCAGAAAGAACTCAACTTGAGACAGAGAAGATGGATGGAGTTTCTCTCAGACTATGACATTAATCTACAGTATAAGGAAGGGAAGGCTAACGTAGTAGCCGACGCCCTGAGCCGTCGAGCACACTCGCTCCATTCGCTACTCGCTTCTTCTAGCTTGGTTGACGAGGTGCGAGATGCTCAGTTGAGCGACCCTTACCTAACCGAAATCAGACAAAAGATCGAGAATGGTACATTTGAAAAGAAAAAGTATGATTTCAAGCTACATGAAGATGGTTTGATTCGGTTGAATGGCAGGCTATGCGTCCCCCGAAGCAATGCAGAGCTAAGGGATCGCATCCTGCGAGAGTCACATAGTTCTACATTATCAGTCCATCCGGGAGCCTCCAAGATGTACAAAGACATGAAGAGGTACTTCTGGTGGTCTGGAATGAAGTCAGATGTGACAGAATTTGTGCTAAGATGCTTAACATGCCAGAAGGTGAAATTGAACATCGTAGACCGGGCGGAATGGTACAATCGATGCCAGTTCCGGAGTGGAAATTTCATGATATCTCCATGGATTTTGTTGTAGGACTCCCACCTGCTAGGGGAGGACTCAACATGATCTGGGTTGTAGTAGATCGCCTTACCAAGGTTGCCAGATTCATACCGATGAAGGACACCTGGAAGGTAGTAAAGCTAGCTGAGCTTTTGATAAGGAGATTATCAGACACCACGGAGTCCCTAAGACCATAGTATCTGACCGCGACACCAGATTTCTTTCGAGATACTGGAGAGCTACAAGGGAAGCGTTGGGTACAGAATTGAAGTTGAGTACCGCCTTCCATCCTCAGACCGACGGTCAGACAGAAAGGACCATCCAGGACACGGGAGGGACATGCTTCGGGCATGTGCCTTGGACTTTCAGGGGAGTTGGTTAGATAAGCTTCATCTTATCGAGTTCTCGTATAATAATAGTTATCACGCCTCGATTAAGATGTCGCCTTTCCAAGCTCTATACGGTAGACCTTGCCGTACACCCTTGTGTTGGGATGAGTCAAGCGAAGCGGTCATCATAGGACCGGAGTACCTTGAGCAAGTGCAAGCGAAGTCAACAGATTAGAGCTAATATGAAGGCAGCCCAAGATAGACAGAAATCCTATGCGGATGTGAGACGACGCGACCTTGAGTTCGCCGTGGGCGACCAAGTGTTCTTGCGCGTTTCACCTATGAAGGGTGTCTTCCGTTTTGGTCAGAAGGGCAAGCTAAGCCCGAAGTTTGTAGGGCCGTACACTATCACCGAAAGAGTTGGTTCAGTAGCCTACAGGTTAGCATTACCTGAGGACTTGGGACGTGTCCATGATGTATTTCATGTGTCACAACTCAAGAAGTATATGGCTGATCCTTCTCATGTTGGAGCCCGAGACTTTCCATTGAGCCGAACATGAGATATGTGAAACCCCAGTGAGAATCTTGGATAGGAAGACCAGAGACACTCGCCATAAGTCGATACGAATGGTGAAGGTCCTATGGTCTAACCATGATGTCGAAGAAGCGACATGGGAGTTGGAAGATGCCATGAAGGCTAAGTATCCACAGTTATTCGTAGACTAGTTAGTCTAGTATGTAATATACGGGTACGGGTCGTACCCCTTTTAAGGGGGGTAGAGCCCTTTTGCTTTTGCATTGCTTCGGGGTAAGCATTGCATTTTGTATGGCACATGTAGTGCAAGTGAACTTGGTATGTATGTGTAATGTGTAGTGAATGATGTATATGTGCAATGTGGTGTAATGTGTATGTGGATGTAATGTGTATTGGAATGGAATGATGCATGGTATGTGAATTGTGAATTGTGTATTGTACTTGAATTGTGTATGCTTGTATGTGGAATGAAGTAAACACCTCATAGGTGTAGTAAGACATTAGGACAATTGGTTTGCCTAATGAGTAGAATAATAAACTATTAACCTTGAGCAACTTTGAGGGCAAAGTTTCTTAAGGGGGGTAGATTGAAATACCCCGTATTTAAAAATAGTGATTAATTAGGCTAATAAGTAATTTAGAAGCTTAATTAAGTATAAATAATTAGGGAACAAATCCCGAAGAAAACGGATCCTTAAAATGGATTAAAATCACTAACGAACCTTAAAGCGCGTTTTTCGAGGTAACCGGGAAAACGTGTCTTTAAGCGGGTCAAATAGACTCGTAACAATTTTGGTCAACTAAATATCATTAATAAATATTAGTGAAGCTTTAGGACCAATAAAATCAATAAAACGAGAGATTAGTAAAAACTGTCAAAAACGGGAAGTTGTGGGGTAGAAATATAAATAACACAAACTTATGTGTCCAATATTGCAAAAAATTTAAAACCCCATCTCTGTGTGTCCGTTTCCACTACACACACACACACTTCTCTTTTACTCACTAAAGACAAAAGCAATTAAAATGCAAAAGTAACCCACTCTCACTTTTCTACTCTCTCTCCTCCTCTCATTCTCTCTCTCACGTGAAAGCCCCCTCACTCACTTCTTCTTCTCCTCCTCTCATGCGATTTCCATGGTGAAGAAGAGAACCACACAAAACCCTTCTCTCCTCTTGAAACTCTAAACCTCTTCCAAAAATTATAAAAACACCACCATTGTGTTCCTCTCTCCAAGAGCTACATTCATCCTTCCAAAATCCAAAAACAAGCATTTTCGATTTTGTGGGTATATCCCATTTGAAGTTTCAACACCACCATTGGAGCCACCTTGGTCTCCTTGTTCTTCTAAGGTAAAAATCTCTTCAAAACTCCATCTTTTTCTAGCCTAAATGGCAAAACGAGATTCATAACTAAACCCTTGTTGTTCCTTGTTGTTCTAGCCGATTTTGGCATCTTGGTGGAGTTGAATTTGTTGTTGAGCCACTCCAAACAGCACTTGAACCTTGCAAGGTAATAAATTCTAAACCCTAGAATGTACATTAGAACTTAAGTAATGTTTGAGTTTAGTTTTAGTATTGAAAATATGTATGTTGGTGGGCTGTAGCATTAGAGGTTGATATTTCAAAACCGGTAAAGGAAGGAGAAAGAAGAAGAAAGGAAATCTAGAAGAGAATCAAGGTAATAATGCTCACCCTTGTATAGCCTTGTATATGTATAATGTAACAGATTTTTAGAAGTAAAAATGTGTATTGTAAATGATAATGTATTAGTAGTGGTGTAGGAGAAATAAGTATTTTGAAGCTTTAAAAGATGTGTAAAACTCATTTAAAACAGATTGGGAATGGTATCTTGAGTGCAGGAATTTTGTAGTGTTTTAGTGTTGTTTTAGTATGGGATTGTATTGGGAGCTTGTGTTATTGATTGTGAAAACAGGTGAAAAGTGTTGAAAATGTGAACTAGAAATGTGGTGGAGAGTATAAAATAAGGGAGACTATGGCAAAATTTGCCTAGGATTAGAACACTTAGAGAATTAAAACTAGGTGGCTAATGTGAGTTGTAACAGATTTTGATTTGGATAGTTAGAGGGAAGTTGAGAGAGCTAGATAATGGATTCTAGATATAGTAAGAGTGTTAGAAATGACATTAAGAGAGGGAGATGTAGAGGAGAGTGTAAGTGTTAAAATCTGTAGCATAATGTAACTAGAAAAACTAGTGAGTGTTGAGTGAAACTTGGAAATTATGTGAGTGAATGAGTAAGAATTGTGTAAGGAATTAATGGATGAACTAAGGTGTATTAGGAGGGTAATTAGTGTTAAAACATGTAGGATTAAGTGTAGGAACAATGGGGAAGTATTGGGTTAAAGAGAGGACTGAAAACAGAATTTAAAATGCAAATACTGGGCCGGACCGAACTTGCGACCGGACTTGCAAGTTCGGTCGAGCCCAGACTTACAAAGACGGGTGAGCTACTGGAATCGACCGGACTTGCGACCGGACTTGCAAGTTCGGTCGGACCAGAGATTTTCCCCGTCTGTAACCTACTGGAATCGACCGAACTTGCGACCGGACTTGCAAGTTCGGTCGGCCAGAAAAATTTCCATCCTGTAACCTACTGGAATCGACCGGACTTGCGACCGGACATGCAAGTTCGGTCGGCCCAGAAAATTTCCCGAGGATAGCTACTGGAATCGACCGAACTTGCGACCGGACTTGCAAGTTCGGTCGGCCAGAAGAATTTCCGCAACCTGAGCTACTGGAAGCGACCGAACTTGCGACCGGACTTGCAAGTTCGGTCGGGCCAGGAATTTTCGGTACTGGTAGCTACTGGAATGGACCGGACTTGCAAGGTCGGTCGCAAGTCCGGTCCTGACAAAAAAAAAAAAAAAAAATTATTTTAATTTAAATAATAATTGTATATATATATGTATATGTATACCCATACATATATGTATATGTATATGTGTGTAAGCATGCAAACCTTAAGTAAGAAGATGGAAACTTAAGTAAAGGGAAAATAAGTAAGTAAAGTATAAGTGTAAGAAATGTAAGGACATAGTAAGTAGGAGTTAAGTTAATGATAGGTAAATTAATCATTAATTGTATGTATATGATAGGACTTGTTTGTGACACCGGAAGGACGTTTGGAATTACGTACAACGGTGAACGGTATGAATTCCTCATGCCCCGAATGCTATCATGGCTACTCTGATTTGTGTGTTGTGTGCTAATTGATCACCAATAAAGATAAATGCACGAATCGGAGTTAATATGCTACTTGTGAATATGTAGTGTTGTATGATGTTGTAATTTTCTTTAAATCTTAGTTTGTATACTTCATGAAATGTATGGATGATATGAATGTGTGTATGTAGATGTATTGCACTGTGACCGATTGTGATGATGGACTTCTAACTTGTTCCTAACAAGCTAACCTCCTAACTTAAATGGTAATTAAATTGGAATGAGTAGAAGTCCGATATAGTTTCGGCCACGCGTGAGGATGCGGAGTCACGAGAGGTTGGCTCCAATTCCTGACTCTTAAACTGGTCCGCGGCCCAAATCCCTTAAGTGGGTAGCATCCCGGATTAGTGAGTCAAGTAAATCCCGGATGTGGGACGGAGTAGTCCCCAAGGCCGGAGGTCCCGACGACTTGACTTGAGTATAAGTAAGTAAGTAAGAATGAGTAAGTAAAGTAAAAAGGAAGTAAGTAATTGTAAGTAAGAAGAAGTAAGTAATGAGTAAAAGAGTAATATGCATTCCGATTAACCCGGATGCACAATTGGCTAACCTTGTGAAGGTAAGTATTGTGAACTCTATTGTATTGTTGCCTTGAAGTGAATGATGTATGTAATGTATGTATGATTGTATGTAAAGCATGTATGTATGAGTAATGAACAAGCATGTTTAGCGGTCGCCAATTAGTCGGCGTACCCTTGCTAGCAATCGGTATATGCGGAGTTCATGCGCAGCGTAAGCTGACCCCCTCGGGGGACCATTTTTACTACACGCAGGTACTCGAGATTGATGAAGATGTGAAGATCTACTTCATTTCTTTTTTCTTTTTGTGATGTAAACATTGAATTATGAGGGTGTACTAAGTAGTACATGGCTGTAACTTTTGATAGCCGGTGTACCATGTGGTACACCTTTTTGGATATTGATAGAATGGAGCATTGGTATAGATGAGCATAGGATAGGAGCTCATTCTTTTGGGTAAACTTGGAAGGTTGTAATGATACATTTGAATACTCGGTAATCCTTGGTAGTGAATGTATTGTAATGGTAAGTTGTTTTAGTAGCTCGGTATCTATTGGCCATCAGACCGTACTGTAAGTATTAGTAGCCTTGCTAGCCGTATGGGCGGTTAGCGGCATTGTTTCACCCGCCGTAGTAAGTAAGTAGTATTCTTCCGCTGCGAACTCATTGAATTAACAGGACGATTAGACGGTAAGCATAGGATTAACGGTTGGGGTGTTACAAAAAGTGGTATCAGAGCGTAGTTACGCTCTGATGTCCTAAAGTACCGAGCATAGGAGATTACCGAGTTAGGATTTCAACCGTCTTAAGACGGATACTTAGAAACCTAACTAGGAACTACCGTTGTTAAAACGGATACCCTTGACGTTCTTAGAACGATACCATGTTTAATTCCAAGACCTTTGAGTCATTCTTGCGGAGCCTAATGAAACTGTTAAACATTCAGATGTCAGGACGAGGCCGAGGCCGACCTAGAGGCGAAGCCTCAGATGGAACCGGCGCGCAGACGATAGCTGAGATCGTCGCCGCCACGGTAGCACAGATGCTACCACAAGTTATACAAGCTGTACAACAATCTCAGCAAACCAACAAATCAAACGGGACCAACCCCTCCCCCTCCACCCAGAGAAGCTAACTGGGTAAAAGCTGTAGCGGAACTCCGCCCTCCTTGCTTTAGGGGCGAGAGTGATCCGGCTAAGCTAGAAGCGTACATCTCCGAAATGGAGACGCTTTTGAGACACTCGAAGCTCCTGCTGGAGTTCGAGTCAGAGTAGCCGCCTACTACTTGAAGGATGCGGCCATGGATTGGTGGAAATTGGTGAAGCACGAGCATGTAAGCGACCCCACCTTCGATTGGGATTCCTTCGCATCTCTCCTCCGATCCAAGTACTATCCGGAGCATGTCAAAAGAACAGAAAAGGCTAGAGCTAGACGCCTTAAAGATGACAGACAAGATGTCTGTGGATGAGTACTACCGCACCTTCACCTCCATTCTCCGTCTCCTCCCCGATCTTGGATACACCGGCCAGGTGTTGGTCGATCGCTTCTATGGCGGTCTGAGCCATCGCCTTCGGTACGGTATGGGCTATACCAGATTTACCTCCCTTCAGGTAAATATCGGTTGACCCTTAGTATCAATTCAATTCATTTCAATTCCTTGAATTCCTTGAATCTTTTCCTTATTCTTTCTTAAACATCATCCCGGCTAATACCTGAAACTTCAGGAGTGTTATCACGCGGCTCCCGCGTTGAGATCACTTGCCAGTTAAGGGATGAGGAAACCGCGCTGAAGCGCAAGGCTAACAACAAAAACACCAGCACCGAGGAGCAGAACCAGGGTAAAAGCTGGAAGAAGAAGAAAGGGAACTTCTTTTCTCAGAAGAAGTCCCCAAGTGAGAGCAGTGCCCATGCTGAGCAGGGCAAACCAGCTGAGATCCTTCAGCTTGGTTATTCTGCACCGGTGGCAGCTAAGCCACTGAGATCACACCCTCCTAAGGGTAAATTCTATTCCAATTTGTATTCATATAAGTATCATTTCTAGTATACCCACGCACACATGTGCTAACCCTCTAACCTCAGGTTCTAGCTCCGGAGCCGCCAAAACCTTCTCCGACGGCCGCACCTATGTGTGCAGGAAGTGCAACCAGGACCACCCTGGTAAGGATTGCTACGGGAGGGAGATCAAGTGCTACAACTGCCAGAAGTTGGGCACACAGCTAACAATGCCCGGAGATGGAAGAAAGGAAACTTCCAGAACTATAAGCAGAGAGCGAGGGCAAGGAGGTGGCATCTGGCGATGCACCGGCCCAGCAGGCACCTCAGGGACAGGGATCCCGGGGCCCTCAGAGAGGCGCACCTCAGAGGCAGCCTGTTCTGCATGTGATTGACCGCGATGGGCCCGGTTCGAAATCCGGCCAAGGTAATCACCTAAACCTTTAATCCTTGAAATAGCATGCCTAGTAGCAGAGTAATTGTATGATTGAATGCATGAGTAAATGAATGAATTGAAGTGTAAGCATGAAATGAAGTAGTTAAAACTAGTACTCACCGTAGATGAATTTGTAACCATAGGAAGCTTTAGTATCTGTTACCCAATACCGGTAACCTTGAATCAAGAAGAGATCGACATCACCAACAACGACTACACCAACAAACAGTGTCAGGTCATCCGCCCAGGTATGATCTTATTAAGGGGATACCTGACACCCGAAGCGCAAATCTCAATTATTCGACGATGCAACGAGCTAGGAACGGGTCAAGGTGGATTTTACACACCCGAATTCCCCGGTGGAGCGAAGATGAAGCTGAAATGATGTGCTTGGGAAAGGACTGGAATCCTTATACCAAGACATACCAGGAGACACGACACAAGACGGAGCGACGCCACCGACAATACCAGATTTCAGACCCTCATCACTCAAGCAGTAGAACTTGCACAACAATGTGAACCTGAACCAATCCCCGCACTTGAAGCGGACCTTTGTATCGTCAACTTCTATGAAAAAGAAGGACGACTTGGGTTACACCAAGACAAGGACGAGACAGCGGAATCTCTTGAACAAGGAGTGCCCGTAGTGTCTTGGTCCATTGGTGATGACGCCATATTCCTGTATAGCGAGCAGAAGCGTGTGGACCTCGCAGAGAAATTGGTATTGAGATCAGGAGATGTCCTCATCATGGGTGGAAACTCAGGATGCTGTATCACGGGATCAACAAGATCAAGTTGAATACGGCACCGCCGGCAATAATCAATGCCACACACATGAAACCAGGACGCCTGAACCTTACCTTTAGAAAATATTAAATTCTAGTATCATGTAATCTATTAGTAACGTGTATTAGAGACACGACATGTATGATGGTTGGTTTATCAATAAAGAGCAGTGTTGATTTAATTCCACTTGTGTCCACCATCAATACTTATCCAATTGTGAATCCAATAGGTTGTGGACTCGGTACCGAAGGTAACCTGAGCATCCTCACCGAAGCACAAGCCGGCAGAAGCGGCACCATTCTAACGGGAACCTTCCCAGTAAATGGCATTGATGCCAATGTGCTATTCGACTCCGGCGCCTCTCACACCTTCGTATCACCATCTTTGTGAAGAGGTTGAAGCTAGATGCGGATGAGATACCGAACTTCATGGTTACTCTCCCATCGAAGGAGCGAGTAAAGTGCACCAAATACTATCAATCAGCCACCATCGAAATTAAAAAGGAGGCGTTTCCCATTTCCTTCATCGAATTCAATGGATTGGGATTCGACCTAATCATTGGAATGAATTGGTTGGAGCGGCACAAGGGTAGAATCCTCTGCGCCGAGCATCGACTGCTGCTCAAGAGTCCTTCTGGGGTTACCGTATCTTACCGCCAGAGACCGAGAGAGCCTTCGACCACCCTTATATCTGCTATGGCTATGTACCGGGAGCTCAGAAAGGGCCAGAAGTGTATCTGTGTCATGTACAAGACCTGGAGAGAGATCCAGAGTTCAGTGATGAGTACCGTTGTATCTGAGTATCCGATGTATTCCCTAAGGAGCTACCCGGCATGCCACCACCGAGAGCAGTTGAATTGAGATTGATCTATTGCCAGGTACCGGTCCCATTGCTAGGGCACCGTACCGCATGGCACCTGCTGAAATGACCGAACTGAAAGAACAATTGAGAGATCTTCTAGACAAAGGGTTTATACGCCCGAGCGTATCACCCTGGGGAGCACCGGTCCTCTTCGTGAAGAAGAAGGACGGTAGTCTCCGCCTTTGTATTGACTACCGCGAGCTGAATGCGGTCACAGTCAAAAACAAATACCCATTGCCACGCATCGACGACCTATTTGACCAGTTGAAAGGAGCATCGGTCTTTTCCAAGATTGACCTCCGTTCTGGGTATCATCAGATTGCAATCAAAGAGCAAGACATCGAGAAAACGGCATTCCGTACCAGATATGGCCACTACGAATTCACAGTGATGCCATTCGGTTTGTCAAACGCACCGGCAAAATTCATGGACCTCATGAATCGTTTATTCAGTGAGCAGTTGGACACTTCGGTTGTGGTCTTCATCGACGACATCCTTGTATATTCAATCACCAGAGGAACATGAAATTCACTTGAGGAAAGTGCTGAGACACTGCGCGAGAACCAGCTGTATGCGAAGTTCTCCAAATGCGAGTTTGGCTTGATCAGGTATCATTCCTTGGACATGTCATCTCGAGCGCAGGTATCTCAGTTGACCCTTCTAAGATAGAAGCTGTACGATCATGGCCTAGACCTAAGACTGTTACCGACATTCGGAGCTTTCTTGGTCTAGCCGGTTACTACCGGAGATTCGTAAAGGACTTCTCAAAAGTCGCTAAGCCCATGACTACATTGATGAAAAAGGATGCACCGTTTGTATGGACAGACGTGCGAAGTATCATTTCAGAGCCTTAAGACTCATTGACCTCAGCGCCCATCCTTACTCTTCCAGAGGGCACAGAGGGATTTGAGGTATACTGTGATGCATCAGGCAAAGGAATGGGATGCGTACTCATGCAGCATGGCAAGGTTGTTGCTTATGCCTCCCGCCAGCTGAAGAAACATGAGGAGAATTACCCGACTCACGACTTAGAGTTAGGAGCCATTGTCTTCGCCTTGAAGATATGGCGACACTATCTCTATGGGGTAAGCATCACCATCTACTCCGATCATAAGAGCTTACAGTATGTATTCACTCAGAAAGAACTCAACTTGAGACAGAGAAGATGGATGGAGTTTCTCTCAGACTACGACATCAATCTGCAGTAAGGAAGGGAAGGCTAATGTGGTAGCCGACGCCCTGAGCCGTCGAGCACACTCGCTCCATTCGCTACTCGCTTCTT
This sequence comes from Limonium bicolor, assembly GCA_023374045.1. NCBI lineage: Eukaryota > Viridiplantae > Streptophyta > Magnoliopsida > Caryophyllales > Plumbaginaceae > Limonium > Limonium bicolor. Next base: position 45,300,909 of record CM041776.1, on the reverse strand, counting down.
CTAGCTTGGTTGACGAGGTGCGAGATGCTCAGTTGAGCGACCCTTACCTAACCGAAATCAGACAAAAGATCGAAATGGTACATTTGAAAAGAAAAAGTATGACTTCAACTACATGAAGATGGTTTGATTCGGTTGAATGGCAGGCTATGCGTCCCCCGAAGCAATGCAGAGCTAAGGGATCGCATCCTGCGAGAGTCACATAGTTCTACATTATCAGTCCATCCGGGAGCCTCCAAGATGTACAAAGACATGAAGAGGTACTTCTGGTGGTCTGGAATGAAGTCAGATGTGACAGAATTTGTGCTAAGATGCTTAACATGTCAGAAGGTGAAATTTGAACATCGTAGACCGGGCGGAATGGTACAATCGATGCCATTCCGGAGTGGAAATTTCATGATATCTCCATGGATTTTGTTGTAGGACTCCCACCTGCTAGGGGAGGACTCAACATGATCTGGGTGTAGTAGATCGCCTTACCAAGGTTGCCAGATTCATACCGATGAAGGACACCTGGAAGGTAGTAAAGCTAGCTGAGCTTTTGATAAGGAGATTATCAGACACCACGGAGTCCCTAAGACCATAGTATCTGACCGCGACACCAGATTTCTTTCGAGATACTGGAGAGCTACAAGGGAAGCGTTGGGTACAGAATTGAAGTTGAGTACCGCCTTCCATCCTCAGACCGACGGTCAGACAGAAAGGACCATCCAGACACTGGAGGACATGCTTCGGGCATGTGCCTTGGACTTTCAGGGGAGTTGGTTAGATAAGCTTCATCTTATCGAGTTCTCGTATAATAATAGTTATCACGCCTCGATTAAGATGTCGCCTTTCCAAGCTCTATACGGTAGACCTTGCCGTACACCCTTGTGTTGGGATGAGTCAAGCGAAGCGGTCATAATAGGACCGGAGTACCTTGAGCAAGTGCAAGCGAAGTGCAACAATAGAGCAATATGAAGGCAGCCCAAGATAGACAGAAATCCTATGCGGATGTGAGACGACGCGACCTTGAGTTCGCCGTGGGCGACCAAGTGTTCTTGCGCGTTTCACCTATGAAGGGTGTCTTCCGTTTTGGTCAGAAGGGCAAGCTAAGCCCGAAGTTTGTAGGGCCGTACACTATCACCGAAAGAGTTGGTTCAGTAGCCTACAGGTTGGCATTACCTGAGGACTTGGGACGTGTCCATGATGTATTTCATGTGTCACAACTCAAGAAGTATATGGCTGATCCTTCTCATGTGTTGGAGCCCGAGAGACTTTCCATCGAGCCGAACATGAGATATGTTGAAACGCCAGTGAGAATCTTGGATAGGAAGACCAGAGACACTCGCCATAAGTCTATACGAATGGTGAAGGTCCTATGGTCTAACCATGATGTCGAAGAAGCGACATGGGGTTAGAAGATGCCATGAAGGCTAAGTACCCACAGTTCATAGACTAGTTAGTCTAGTATAATATACGGGTACGAGTCGTACCCCTTTTAAGGGGGGTAGAGCCCTTTTGCCTTGCATTGCTTCGGGGTAAGCATTGCATTTTGTATGGCACATGTAGTGCAAGTGAACTTGGTATGTATGTGTAATGTGTAGTGAATTGATGTGTATGTACAACGTATGGTGTAATGTGTATTGTGGATGGTAATGATGTATTTTGTATTGTGGTATGGTATGAATGAGAATGGTGCATTGCGTATGTGAATTGTGAATTGTGTATCGTACTTGGTTTATGTATGCTTGTAATGTGGAATGAAGTAAACACCTCATAGGTGTAGTAAGATGCATTATGGCAATTGGTTTGCATAATGAGTAGAATCACAAACTATTAACCTTGAGCAACTTTGAGGGCAAAGTTTCTTAAGGGGGGTAGATTGAAATACCCCGTATTTAAAAATAGTGATTAATTAGGCTAATAAGTAATTTAGAGGCTTAATTAAGTATAAATAATTATTAGGGAACAAATCCCGAAGAAAACGGATCCTTAAAATGGATTAAAATCACTAATGAACATTAAAGCGCGTTTTTCGAGGTAACCGGGAAAACGTGTCTTTGAGCGGGTCAAATAGACTCGTAACAATTTTGGTCAACTAAATAATCATTAATAAATATTAGTGAAGCTTTAGGACCAATAAAATCAAGAAAACGAGAGATTAGTAAAAACTGTCAAAAACGGGAAGTTGTGGGGTAGAAGTATAAATAACTGAAACTTATGTGTCCACTTCTAAAATAAAAAGTGAAGATTGTGTGTGAGTGTGTATGCTAGCCGATGGGCTCTTTTCCCCCTCTCTCACACACTCACTCACTATTTACAAAAGACAAAAATCATAAAAGTAACCCTCACCTCACTTTCTACTCTCTCTCCTCTCATTCTCTTCTCTCTCACGTGAATGCCCTTCCCCTCACTCTCTTTTCTTTCTTCTCCAACCTCTCCATCGGTTTCCATGGTGAACAAGAAGAACAACTAAAAACCTCTACTTCTCTCCTTTGTAACTCCCTCATACATTCTCCAAAAATTGTAAAAACTACACCATTGTGTTCCTCTCTCCAAGAGCTACACTTCCACCTTTCCAAAATCCAAAAAGGAGCAATTACGATTTTGAGGGTATACCCCATTTGAAGCTTCAACACCACCATTAGAGCCACCTTGGTCTCCTTGTTCTTCTAAGGTAAAAATATTTCGAAAACTCCATTGTTTTTCTAGCCTTAAGAGCAAAACGAGTTTTAGACTAAACCCTTGTTTGGTCTCTTATGTTCTAGCCGATTTTGGCTTGTTGAAGGAGTTGGAAATCTCATTCTTGAACCACTCCAAGCTTCATTTGCACTCTTGAAAGGTAACCAAATTTCTAAACCCTAAAATCTATATTAGAACTTATATAATGGTTAGGGTTAGTTGGTATTAAAATGGTGTATTGAGATATGTGTGTTGATGGGCTGTAGCATTGGAAGTTTGGGTTGAAAACCGGTAGAGAGAGAGAGAGAAGGAAGGAGAAAGAAGAAGAAAGGAAATCTAGAAGAGAATCAAGGTAATAATGCTCACCCTTGCATAGCCTTGTATATGTATAATGTAACAGATTTTTAGAAGTAAAAATGTGTATTGAAAATGATAATGTATTAGTAGTGTAATGTGTAGGAGAATATAAGTATTTTGGAAGCTTTAAAAGATGTGTAAAACTCATTTGAAACAGATTGGGAATGGTATCTTGAGTGCAGGAATTCTTTTAGTGTTTTTAGTGTTGTTTTAGTATTGGTGTTGTATGGGAGCTTGTGTTTTGATGTTATTGTAACAGGTGAGATAAGTGTTAAAATATGAACTAGACCATGTGGTGAGTGTATAGAAATACAAGAGAGACTATGGCAAAATTTGCCTAGGATTAGAACACTTAGAGAATTAAAACTAGATGGCTAATGTGAGTTGTAACAGATTTTGATTTGGATAGTTAGAGGGAGAGTTGAGAGAGCTAGATAATGGATTCTAGATATAGTAAGAGTGTTAGAAATGACATTAAGAGAGGGAGATGTAGAGGAGAGGTGTAGGGTTAAAATCTGTAGCATAATGTAACTAGAGAAAAACTAGTGCAAGTGTTGAGTGAAACTTGGAGAGTTATGTGAGTGAATGAGTATAGAATTGTGTAAGGAATTAATGGATGAACTAAGGTGTATTAGGAGGCGTAATTAGTGTTAAAACATGTAGGATTAAGTGTAGGAACAATGGGGAAGTATTGGGTTAAAGAGAGGACTGAAAACAGAATTTAAAATGCAAATACTGGGCCGGACCGAACTTGCGACCGGACTTGCAAGTTCGGTCGAGCCCAGACTTACAAGACGGGTGAGCTACTGGAATCGACCGGACTTGCGACCGGACTTGCAAGTTCGGTCGGGCCAGAGATTTTCCCCGTCTGTAACCTACTGGAATCGACCGAACTTGCGACCGGACTTGCAAGTTCGGTCGGCCAGAAAAATTCCCATCCTGTAACCTACTGGAATCGACCGGACTTGCGACCGGACATGCAAGTTCGGTCGGCCCAGAAAATTTCCCGAGGATAGCTACTGGAATCGACCGAACTTGCGACCGGACTTGCAAGTTCGGTCGGCCAGAAGAATTTCCGCAACCTGAGCTACTGGAAGCGACCGAACTTGCGACCGGACTTGCAAGTTCGGTCGGGCCAGGAATTTCGGTACCGGTAGCTACTGGAATGGACCGGACTTGCAAGGTCGGTCGCAAGTCCGGTCCTGACAAAAAAAAAAAAAAAAAAAAAAATTATTTTAATTTAAATAATAATTGTATATATATATGTATATGTATACCCATACATATATGTATATGTATATGTGTGTAAGCATGCAAACCTTAAGTAAGGAGATGGAAACTTAAGTAAAGGGAAAATAAGTAAGTAAAGTATAAGTGTAAGAAATGTAAGGACATAGTAAGTAGGAGTTAAGTAATGATAGTTAAATTAATCATTCAATTGTATGCACATATTAGGACTCGATTTGTGACACGGAAGGACGTTTGGAAGTACGTACAACGGTGAACGGTATGAATTCCTCATGCCCCGAATGCTATCATGGCTACTCTGATTTGTGTGTTGTGTGCTAATTGATCACCAATAAAGATAAATGCACGAATCGGAGTTAATATGCTTACTTGTGAATATGTAGTGTTGCATGATGTTGTATATTTTCTTTAAATCTTAGTTTGTATACTTCATGAAATATATGGATGATATGAATGTGTGTGTATGATGTATTGTACTGTGACCGAATATGTTTATGAATGGACTTCTAACTTATTCCTAACCAGCTAACTCCTAACTTAAATTGGTAATTAAATTGGAATGAGTAGAAGTCCGATATAGTTTCGGCCACGCGTGAGGATGCGGAGTCACGAGAGGTTGGCTCCAATTCCTGACTCTTAAACTGGTCCGCGGCCCAAATCCCTTAAGTGGGTAGCATCCCGGATTAGTGAGTCAAGTAAATCCCGGATGTGGGACGGAGTAGTCCCCAAGGCCGGAGGTCCCGACGACTTGAGTATAAGTAAGTAAGTAAGAATGAGTAAGTAAAGTAAAAAGGAAGTAAGTAATTGTAAGTAAGGAGAAGTAAGTAATGAGCAAAAGAGTAATATGCATTCCGATTAACCCGGATGCACAATCTGGCTAACCTTGTGAAGGTAAGTATTGTGAACTCCATTGTATTGTTGCCTTGAAGTGAATGATGTATTGTGATGCATGTATGATTGTATGTAAAGCATGTATGTATGAGTAATGAACAAGCATGTTTAGCGGTCGCCAATTAGTCGGCGTACCCTTGCTAGCAATCGGTATATGCGGAGTTCATGCGCAGCGTAAGCTGACCCCCTCGGGGGACCATTTTTACTACACGCAGGTACTCGAGATTGATGAAGATGTGAAGATCTACTTCCATTTCTTTTATCTTCTTTTTGTGATGTAAACATTGAATTTATGATGGGTGTACTAAGTAGTACATGGCTGTAACTTTTGATTAGCCGGTGTACCATGTGGTACACCTTTTTGGATATTGATAGAATGGAGCATTGGTATAGATGAGCATAGGATAGGAGCTCATTCTTTTGGGTAAACTTGGAAGGTTGTAATGACTACATTTTGAATACTCGGTAATCCTTGGTAGTGAATGTATTGTAAATGGTAAGTTGTTTAGTAGCTCGGTATCTATTGGCCATCAGACCGTTACTGTAAGTATTAGTAGCCTTGCTAGCCGTATGGGCGGTTAGCGGCATTGTTTCACCCGCCGAAGTAAGTAAGTAGTATACTTCCGCTGCGAACTCACTGAATTAACAGGACGATTAGACGGTAAGCATAGGATTAACGGTTGGGGTGTTACACCAGTTCTTCTCTTTAATTCCTGATCAATTATTAAAGTTATATTTGTAGTTTTCTAATCAACATGCGAGAGCTGAGATAGTAAACAAGACATAGGAATTAAACCTGATTAACAGCTAGAAGCCTGATCCGGCCTATAGGTTAATTAGTCTCAAATGGAAGCCGTTCTTTATGCGATTGGTTGTGTCCGGATTAGAGCATTAGTCTGCTGCTAGTTCTAGCAACTGGTTAGGGTTCGTTAGATTTAGTCGTCAACGAATTATTTATAGTTTCTGAGTTTATTACTTAAGTGGTAAAGTTTATATTAATATAATTGAATAAATAGGTGAGCAGAACAACCATGGATGCTTTCTCAAAAAGACAAAAAAGATTAATAATTTCTATTTTTATTATTTTGTTTCATTTTAATTATTTTTATTATTGTCTTATTTTTTTCTTTCTTTTATTTTCTTTATTTCACTATTCTTTACTTTACGTCAAAGTTGCTGACAAGTTTTTGTGCTTTACAACAAAGTTTCTTTACTCTACTTTATCTTGTCGTTGTTTTATCTTTCAGTTATTATTATTTTTTATTTTATTCAACTTTGATTGATTTGTTACGTATATGAATTCCCATCCAAATTTGATTTTTGTTAGTAGTAGGTGGTTGTTTTTTTACTTAGACTTTACTTTTGTTTAGCAGTACGAATTCCCTTCATTTATTGTGTTTTGTTTCATACTAATTATTTATCTTATTCAATTTGGTTTTGCAAATTTTATTTCGTGTGACTAGAATAGGTTGCGTTTAATCATTGCATTCCTTATTTCATATTTGACCATTTACGTTGCTTAACTGCTTTAATCTGTTTCGCTTTATTATTATTTTTTATTGAAGTACATAAGCCATTTTTTTTCTCGTGTGTCTTTGCATTCCTTTTTCATTTGTTTATTTTTAGTTTTTCTTTCCTACTTTTTATCTTTGTATTATTTTTATTTAATTCTTACTTTTATTTTATTTAGATTTATGTCAAATTTGTTTCGATTAGTCTTTTGCTTCCTGTAGATTTCCATTCAATAGTAGTACTCATGTTTTATTGTACTTACACGCATTTGCGTTTTCTTTTTAATTTGCGTTTTCCTTTCTGTTTTTACTTGTATTTTTGCTGCCATTTCTTTGTTAGATTAGGAATTGTTTTTTTTATTTTTGTTTAGTTTTATTTTTATCTTCATTTCTTCGGTGTTATTTTATTTTTATTTATATTTGTTATTTATTTTAGCGATACTTATTTTTTTTGGGTTATTCTATTTAGTTAATTTTGCTTTAGTATTTCTTTTATTTTTAGTTCTATTTTACTTTTTATTTTTATTCTTGTTTTTGTAGGATAATTACTGACAATGGAGAGCAGCCACGATGAGGTGAGAAGATTGTTGATCAATCTGGAATGGACACGAATGCAAGAGGAAATATCCTCATATCAAAGATTGGTCAGGGATTATCAACCACCTCAACAATCAAATCGAGAGCCGTATTGGTGGGAAGTCGACCAGGCTAATGCACAATACAACGAAGCTCAGTTGGGGTATTACTACTTCAATCAGAACGAGCAGCAATCTACACAAGGGCCAGATGAACTCCTCCCAAGTATGGTCGAGCCACCAGAAGAAATTCCAGTGGTGACTCCAAGGAGTGAAGAGCAAACTGAGCCAGATATTCATGACGCAGCAAGTTCTGATGAGGAGATAATGAAACTTCTCAAGACATTTTTCTCCGACGCCGAGTTAGAACAAATGTCTGAGAGTTACAATCTTCCTCCATCTCCATCCCCAACACAGGAGGAGCAATTAAAATTCGAAGATATTGTGTCTAAGCCGGTCAACCAGCTGGAAGAGTGCTATCCTGTTGAGCCTCACCAACCGGAAGAGGAATTTCATCCTCAAATCTGAGGAAGGAAACACCACTACCACCGGTCTCTCATCAACTTCCATCCTGCCTCCATAAGCCTCAACAACAGGAGGAGGATGTTTACATCCTCCAATTTGAGGAAGAAAAGTCATCACCACCTGGTCTCCTGTTACAACTACGTTACCGGCAGTACCTCCTCAAACACCAGATTTTGTGGAGTATTCATTTTCCTATTTTATTTACCGAAGTAACGTTTTGTTGTGATCCAGGTGGTTTGCTTTTTATTATTACTAACTTCGTTTTCCTGGCAAAGATGTTGTCTACTTTTATTTTTGATCCAGGATAACGAAGCGATAGTCTAGCCAAAGACTAAAACTACGGGCAGCTTACTGGGAGGCAACCCAGTGGTTAAACTTTATTATCCTATTATTATTATTTTTATGATTTTATTTGATTTTAATTTTAACAAAATAAAGGAAGTGGAAATTGTCTATGCTTTCACGCAACGCTTTTTAGCGTCTATTTTTGGTAGTGTGTGCAGGTGAAATTCTTATCATGGTATCAGAAGAACTCCAAGGCTGGACACTTGCTTGAACGCAAGTGTGAGGAACGCTACTACCCCCATTGTTCGCACTTAAGTGTGAGGAAGGACACCTTCCTCAATCTACGATATCAGGGGAGTCTCAGTTTCTTTATTTTAAATGTTTTTGTCCAGTCTATCACGCTTAATGATTATTATTATATCAGTCCATGATTGTCCTGAATGAAATTCTTCATGAGTCTGGCATATTTGAAAGGTCTTTTCTTGATTATTTTATGAACAATGAGGACATTGCTCTTCTTAAGTGTGAGGAGAAAAACTTGATGGAGAAATATGTGACTACTTCTACCACATAGGCAGTGTACCTATCGTTTTGCGGGTATAGTGATTAAATGGGGTTGTCGATCTCAGGGACCTCGTATAATTAATTGACAATATTTGATTAACTGGGAAATTAAGTTAAACTAAAGAAAACAGGAAATATCACTTTTTCGGTTTTGATTGATTGATTAAAAAGAAACTAAACTACAAGGAAAAATAAAACAACTTAAATAAACACAGAGGGATTTAAAGAGTGATGAATGTGATAAATAGAAAAGTGCACCCCGGGTTGTTTGCTTACATATTCCTTTTATATCTGTTAGTAAATTCTTCCTTTAATCTTACTGCAATAACTCAGAAACTTTAATTAATTCATTAACGACTAAGTATAATGAATCCTAACCAATTGTTAGACCTAGCAGCAGACTAATGCTCTAGACCGGACACAATTAATCGCATAAAGAGCAGTTTCTATTGGAGTCTAATTAACCTATAGGCCGGATCAGGCTTCTAGCTGTTAATTAGGTTCAACTTCCTTCGTCTAGTTATTTATCTCAGCTCTCGCATTTTAATAAAATAACTACAAGGGTTGTTTTAACTACCGGCCAAATAATTAAAACACTTGAAGGACAGGAATTGAACTGTTGTAGTTAACATAATTTATTTGAAGAAATACATAACAGAATTTATGAAATAGGTTCGCTTCCCAACCCGGGAAGCTAAAATAGTTACTCGCTCATCGTTACAGAAACAACAATAACAGAGGAGGAATGCATTAAATAAATTAAAGTAAGGGTAAGAGGTAACTCCAGTTTAGAAGTTCACTCCGGATCCTCGCTTCAACTCCGTCGTGCGCTGCCCCGTCTGCTAATTTATTTCTGAAGAGCTGGTGCGTAATAGTGGAAATAAAATGGAAAGTGGGGTGTATGTATTACGTGGGAATTTAATGGAGTGGATGGGTGATGATTTCTGATTGAGGGAAATGGATGGAGCGCGAGCGTGGGAGATGGATGATGGATGCGTGGGTGAATGGATTAATTCGTGGACTGATAGATGAATGGATTGTCGATGACTGGATAGATGGATGGATCGTGTTTTTTAGCTTCCAGTAGTGTGGGTTTATATAGGCGGAGGACATGGGAAACAGACAAAGGAGAAGTGACAGGGTGAATCAAGATAGTCGGTGGAGTTGGTGTAGATTCGTGAAGATTGCAGTGAGATTTCATCGGGCAGTGCAATTGATTTCAGACAGATTTAATTGATGATCCGCAGCAGCCATTGATTGAAGAGTCGGCGTCACGCTCGCGCAAATTAAGGTGGGCGACCGTCTGCAATTAATGAAGGTAGTTAGACTGCGGCGCCGAGTGAAGAAGGAAGAAGAAAACTCTGTTCGGAATTCTGTTTTGTCCGCGCGTTGCTTGGTCCCGTCCGCCTGATAAGAGGCGGTCGTCTCTACCTTGTCCGCGCGTTAACAGGCGGACGACTCTACCTTGTCCGCTCGTTATGAGGCGGACGCCTCTGCCTTGTCCGCGAGATAAGAGGCGCCTCTGTTGTGTCTGTGCCTCTCTAGTCCGCCTGTTAAGCCGATGTATAAGTATATATATGTATATATATATACGAGTGTAGTCCAATCTTGAATCGGCTCCAGATTCTTCGTTATAAGTCCGTTTGACTCGCCGTTTGTGCGTTGGAAAGCTGTGAAGTAAACTACTTGATTCCAACACTTTTTCCTACATTTAACACATAAAATATATCATTTATCAAAACATAAACCTAGGAAAATCGTAAGATAAGTGAGAAATATTACTTAAAATACTGCAAATTATAAGGTAATTAAACCCTTAAAAGTCTATATATTTCGCACTTATCAAACTTCCTCACACTTATCTTTTGCTTGTCCTCAAGCAAATAAAGAACAAACTTTCTCTAAGGTTACAGTATCAAACTCCGGGATTCAACAATCGTGGAAGGAAATCAAGCTAAATGGCAATCAAAAGAATAATCCTGCTCTTAGATGTAGGTTTTTGTAAACAGTGAAACAGAAAATTTTTAATAAGAGCATGGATAAGTCAGATTGTAAAAATTGAACATAGATTAGCTTGGAACCTTCCACCAATTTCTTTTCTCTAACCTTTGGATGACAAGGGGTGTGAAGTAACACCTTATTCCGTGATACCTTTCAACACCACATACTCATGATCAAAATATGAAAAATTGCGACAATCATTCAGAGTTTTGCATGTTATTTTTTTGTTTTTCTCTTTCTTTTGTTTTTTCATTGTTGCACAATTGTTTTCATCCCCCAGACTTTTCTCTTCACCCATGTAGCGGCTTTGGGCCTTCTATCCCAGATCACAAGACCTTAGGTAGATGGGTGATAAGGCACCCCAAGGACTTAATAACCGAATGAACGAGGCCTGTTTTGGTTCAGAAAACTTCATTATATGATCAGAGGAGTACCTTGCCTTATCCTTTCCATACCAAACTTTCACTTAGTCCCATGATTGCCAAGCTAAGGTAGCTCAATTTCCACAATCAGCTTATCCACCAGATTTCAGTGAAAATAGATTTAATTTTGAAGAAAGAAATTGATACATACAAACAACGTCAAGCAGAACGATTCTTGAGGTTGTCATCAGGCTCGATTTCAAAAACTTCCACAAAAAATTTTAGCCCGAAAATTCAACATGTATTGGCCTTTAGAGAAGCTTACTATCATAATTAGAGAACAATCAAATAAGAACAATCAAGTGTGGCATTAGGTACTACTGGCATATTTTCAGGGAAAGGTCTAAACTTCCTCACACTTAAGAGGAGCAATGTCCTCATTGTTCATAAAATAATCAAGAAAAGACCTTTCAAAATATGCCAGACTCATGAATCAACAGTTAAAGCTCGAGTGGCTGAACATAAATATTAAAAATAAAGGAACTGAGACTCCCCTGATATCGTGAGATTGAGGAAGGTGCCCTTCCTCACACTTAAAGCATTGGCGGTGGGGTCGATGTTCCTCACACTTGAGTCTAAGCAAGGGTTCAGCTTGGAGTGATTGCAACAAACGGTTTACCTACACACATTGTCAAATACCAAAATAATGCTAGGAAGCGTTGCGTTAATAGCACAGGTACAAGTATCTCCTTCCTCTTCTTTCTTCCTCGCCCTTTTTTTTATATATATATATATCACAATATATTAGAGAGAAATAGATGCGTAGCTTATAAAACATGAATTTGAAAATTACCCCTGGGTTGCCTCCCAGTCAGCTGCCCTCTTTATAGTCATTGGCTGGACTTTGTGAAGTAGCTAACCTGCAGTTGGATCTTTAAGAGATATTTCATATGTAGCAGCTTGATCCAGTGTAGTACCCAGAAATTTCTTGACTCTTGACCCATTGACTTTAAATGTTTCTCCCTTTGCATTGGCGAGTTCAATCGCACCGAATGGGGAAATGCTAATAATAGGGTAAGGTCATGACCAGTATGATTTCAGCTTACCTGGGAAGAATCTGAGCCTGGAGTTGAAAAGTAGGACTTGGTCCCCCACCTTGAGTTCCGATTGGCAATCATCTTGTCATGCCAGCGCTTGGTACGTTCCTTATATATTACAGCATTCTCGTAAGATTCGTTCCTGAGTTCCTCCAACTCTGTCAACTGGAACTTGCGTTTATCACCGGCTTGCTGTAGGTCAAAATTAAGAGCTTTCAAGGCCCAATATGACTTGTATTCTAATTCCACAGGCAAGTGGCATGCCTTCCAAAAACCAACTTGTAGGGAGACATGCCAATTGGTGTCTTGAAAGCAGTGCGGTAGGCCCAGAGCGCTTCATCTAATCGAAGTGACCAATCCTTTCGAGAAGAGTTCACCGTCTTTTGCAAGATCCACTTGAGCTCTCGGTTCGTCACTTCGGCCTGCCCATTTGTTTGAGGATGGTAGGGTAAGGAAACCTTATGTCGAACCCCATATTTCTTTAATAGTGCTTCAAACTGGCGGTTACAGAAATGGGAGCCACCGTCACTGATTATGGCTCGAGGAACGCCGAATCGAGTGAAAATATTTTTCTTCAGGAACTTCACAACAATTTTAGCATCATTAGTAGAACAGGCAAGGGCTTCCGCCCATTTTGAAACATAATCAACAGCTACTAAGATGTAAAGATTACCGAAAGAGTTTGGGAAGGGACCCATAAAATCAATACCCCAGACGTCAAATAGCTCAACTTCTAACATGTTATTCAGTGGTAGCTCATTTCGACGAGATAGATTACCTTGCCTTTGACACCGATCACATGTCGAAACAAACGCATGACAATCCTTGTGAAGGGTGTTCCAAAAAAACCTGATTCTAGTATTTTTGCGGTTCGAGTGGCACCATGATGTCCACCGGCTTCTCTGGAATGGCAATGGAGGAGAATGTTTCTGACCTCTGACTTCTGGACACATCTCCTAATGATACCATCTGCACAGACTTTAAACAGATAAGGGTCATCCCAAAAATAATGTTTGACAATGGAAAAGAACCTCTTTCTCTGCTGATAAGTCATATCAGCTGGAACAATCTTCCTAACAAGGTAGTTAGCGATATCAGCAAACCATGGATCCTCAACATCTTCAGCTGCAAATGCTGACTCATCGGGGAAGGACTCGTTGATGGGAGTCCCATCATCAGATGCCTCCATTCTGGACAGATGATCAGCTACCACATTTTGTGTTCCCTTTTTGTCCCTGATCTCAATATCAAATTCTTGCAATAGGAGAATCCACCTAATTAACCTGGGTTTGACTCTGCCTTAGCAAACAAATACTTAAGAGCAGAGTGGTCAGTATGCACAATAATTTTACCACCCAGTAAATAAGATCGAAACTTATCTAGAGCAAAAACTACAGCTAGTAATTCTTTTTCTGTGGTCGCATAATTTTTCTGGGCATCATTTAAAGTTCGACTTGCATAATATACTACCCGAAGAATTTTATCAATCTTCTGACATAACACGGCTCCCACAGCGTAATCACTAGCGTCACACATTATCTCAAAAGGGAGTGACCAATCAGGAGACACAACGACAGGTGCAGAAATTAGCTTTTCTTTTAATAAATTAAAAGCTTTCAGACATTCTTCAGAAAAATGGAACTTAACATCCTTCGCAGTAGATCACACAGAGGTTTAGAGATTTTGGAAAAATCTTTGATGAATCTTCTATAAAAACCTGCGTGTCCAAGAAAACTACGAATATCTCTAACAGAAGATGGTGGTGGGAGCTTTTCAATTACCTCGACTTTAGCCCGGTCTACCTCAATACCTTTTGAAGAAATTTTGTGGCCCAGGACGATTCCTTCTCGAACCATGAAGTGGCATTTTTCCCAATTTAACACCAGATTGGTTTCTTCACACCTGGACAGCACAAGATCAAGGTTTTCTAGACAGGATTCAAATGTTAGACCATAAACAGAAAAATCGTCCATAAAAACCTCAATGCATTTCTCAATATATTCAGCAAAGATGGCCATCATACAACGTTGAAACGTGGCAGGAGCATTACATAATCCAAATGGCATTCTTTTATAACTATAGGTTCCATACGGACAGGTAAAAGTTGTCTTATCCTGATCCTCAGGAGCTATAGGGATTGAAAATAACCTGAAAAGCCATCCAGAAAGCAGTAGAGTAGTAGTAGAGTAGTAGTAGTAGTAGTAGTAGTAGTAGTAGTAGTAGTCAGTCCAGCTAGTCTTTCCAACATTTGATCAATGAAAGGTAATGGAAAATGGTCCTTACGAGTGTCATTTAATTTTCTATAATCAATACAAACCCGCCATCCTGTAGTGGGACGCTGGGTAATCAGCTCACCCTTTTCATTAGGAACCACAGTTATTCCTCCTTTCTTTGGTACTACCTGAACTGGACTTACCCATTTACTGTCTGAAATAGGGTAAATAATGCCTGCATCGAGTAGTTTGATTACCTCTTTCTTAACTACCTCTTTTAGGACTGGGTTAAGACGTCGCTGAGGCTGAGCCAATGGTCGGTAGTTATCTTCCATATAGATTCGGTGAGAACACAACTGAGGGCTGATTCCTTAATATCTGCTATCGACCAACCAATAGCTGATGTGTGATTGCGCAACACCTCCAGTAGTTGCTTCTCTTGAGTTCCTGTCAAGTCAGAAGAGATTATAACAGGTAATTCCGATGGTTCATTAAGAAAAGAATATTTCAAATGAGAGGGAAGAGGTTTCATCTCCACTGTAGGAGGTTTTTCAATAGATGGTCTTGGCCGGTCAGCACTTCGCTCGACTTTCTCAAATTGCTGCTGGTACTTGTGGAAGTGTGGCCGCCTTTTGTTTAACTCCTCAGCCATGAGGGCCATATCTGGATCCTCATCATCAGCTTCACAAGATGCCATAAGACATCTTTCCAGGACTTCCTCTTCTTCTTTGCTTAAAATAGTTTCCTGCACTAAAGAGTCAATAATATCTATAGCAAAGCAGGATTGAACAGTGGCAGGACGCTTCATGTTGCGTGTCATGTCGAAAACAACCTGCTCATCATGAAATCTTAGAATAATCTTCCCTCCTTCCACATCAATGAGAGTGCGGGCAGTTCTCATAAACGGTCTGCCCAAAATTAGTGGTACATCTGTATCTTCCTCCATATCAATGATGATAAAATCAGCAGGGAAAATAAATTTATCAATAGAAACTACCAGGTCCTCAACTTTTCCTTTAGGATAATTATGGAACGGTCTGCTAGTTGTAACTGAACAGATGTGGGAGCACATTGACCTACACCTAATTTCTTGAAAATAGATAAAGGCATCAAATTAATACTTGCTCCTAAATCACATAAACCGTTACCAATCACCTTCTCGATAGCGCATGGAATGATGGGAAGACCCGGATCTCCTAACTTGGGTGGGCTTCTTCAGGAGAACTGCAGATACTCTTTCTGTCAACTTGACGTGTCAGACTCTAGCAAAGAACGCCTGTTAGACAAAATATCCTTCATAAATTTAGCATACATAGGCATTTGAGACAAAGCATCAGAAAAAGGGATGTTAATAGTTAATTTCTTAAAGATATTAAGAAATTTCCCATATTGCTCGTCCATGTTCTTTTTCTTTAGTCTGTTAGGGAATGGAATAGGAGGATTATAAGAGAGTTGAGAAGGTTTAATAGTGAGAGATTCAGGAGACTCCTTCTCCTTGGGATTTGTTGCCTCCACTTCAGGTTGAGATTCTGGCTTATTAAAATCTTTTCAACTTCTGGAACATCAGAAACTAGTTCCTTGCCGCTTCTCAGAGTTACTGCTTTTGCATGCTCCCTTGGGTTAGGGTCAGGCTGACTGGGAAGTGACCCCGTCGGTCGCTGTGCCAGCTGTTGTGAAATTTGACTCATTTGCCTCTCTAGGCTCAGGTTGATAGAAGCTTGATCAGCGTTTTTAGCGGCTTGTTCAGAAAGTTTAGCTTCTATTTCGGCAATCCTGGAGTTTGTAGTTTGGCCTTGTTTAAGGATTTCTGCCAGCATATTCTCAATTTTACCACTGCCTCCTTGAGAATTTTGGGATTGCTCCTGCTGTCTAAAGTAAGGTGGTCTATTTTGATTGAACCCAAAATTACCTAAGACTGATCATTACCCCTCCATGGAGGTTGTTGATTGTTCCTCCAATTATTCTGATTGAAATTGTTAGGATAGGGGTTACCTGGTCTGTTGTTGATCGATTTTAGCTCTTCGGGGTTACCTGCAAAGCTAGGACCTTCACAGTTGAACGTTTCGTGGGCTCCTCCACAATTCTCACAGCAAGGATTCAGGAAAGGCGAAGAAGTAGCTGCCTTCGCGGTTTGCTGTTGCGTCTGGTTTACAGCTAACTTTTCCACAACTTTAGTAAGAGCTGTTAGTTGAGCGGATAAATGATCCTGTGGGGGAATATTATACATACCTGCTTTTGGCTCACCTCTCCCCTTGTTCTTGCACCACTGTCTGGTACTAGCGGTCATGGTGTCCAAAAGCTCCATCGCTTCATCCCCAGTTCTTGCCATAAAGTTTCCTCCAGATGAGGAACTTAGTACCATTTGTTTGAATCATTTAATCCCTTAAAGAATGACAGTACTAGTTCTTCGCTACTCATACCATGGTGTGGGCATTGAATCTGCAGCTCCTTGAATCTATCCCAAGAATCATACAGGGACTCACCTGGTTCTTGACAAAAGTTTGTGATTTCAGCGATCTTTTCCCTTGTCTTTGACGGTGGATAGTACTTCGCCAGGAACTTGTTTGCCAAGTCAGCCCAAGTGTGGATGCTACCCGGTTGCAGACTCCTTAGCCACCTGGACGCTCCGTCTTTCAGAGAATAGGGGAACAGCTGTAGACGAATGCGCTCGTTCAGGTTCCCCGTCTTGTTGAATGTATTGCAGAAGTCCAGGAATGCAGAGATGTGGTGTGGGGCATCATCTGAGTCAAGTCCGCTGAATTGTCCCTGGTGGTACAACGTGGTGATGAAGCTCGTCTTGAATTGCCAGGCGTCGAGCTCAGTTTGCGTCACTTGAGGGAGGACGATAGCAGAGGATCGTCCTTCTACTGATGGTTGCTGGTACTCCCCCAGAGTTTGTCTGGTCGTCATGGCAAACTGTAGTTGTCGCCTGCTGTGGAGAACTCTTTCGATCTCTGGCTGAAATTCAGCTATAGGTTCTCCTGCAGATCGAGTCCGACGCATAAGAGACGAGTTGGTATGAATATGGAAAAACTAGATTAACTATATACGTGGCAAAAATAAAGAGAAAATATCAAACAGAAAATAAAAATAAAAGAATGAAAAATTTAACTTATCCCAATTAAATAATAATTGTCAATTAACCGTGCCGGAGGTCCCCGGCAACGGCGCCAAAAACTTGATGGAGAAATATGTGACTACTTCTACCACATAGGCAGTGTACCTATCGTTTTGCGGGTATAGTGATTAAATGGGGTTGTCGATCTCAGGGACCTCGTATAATTAATTGACAAATATTTGATTAACTGGGAAATTAAGTTAAACTAAAGAAAACAGGAAATATCACTTTTTCGGTTTTGATTGATTGTAAAAAGAAACTAAACTACAAGGAAAAATAAACAACTTAAATAAACAC
Source organism: Limonium bicolor (assembly GCA_023374045.1). Lineage (NCBI taxonomy): Eukaryota > Viridiplantae > Streptophyta > Magnoliopsida > Caryophyllales > Plumbaginaceae > Limonium > Limonium bicolor. The sequence goes on along the minus strand of CM041776.1, from coordinate 45,283,204 downwards.
AGAGGGATTTAAAGAGTGATGAATGTGATAAATAGAAAAGCGCACCCCGGGTTGTTTGCTTACCTATTCCTTTTATATCTGTTAGTAAATTCTTCCTTTAATTTTACTGCAATAACTCAGAAACTTTAATTAATTCATTAACGACTAAGTATAATGAATCCTAACCAATTGTTAGACCTAGCAGCACTAATGCTCTAGACCGGACACAATTAATCGCATAAAGAGCAGTTTCTATTGGAGTCTAATTAACCTATAGGCCGGATCAGGCTTCTAGCTGTTAATTAGGTTCAACTTCCTTCGTCTAGTTATTTATCTCAGCTCTCGCATTTTAATAAAATAACTACAAGGGTTGTTTTAACTACCGGCCAAATAATTAAAACACTTGAAGGACAGGAATTGAACTGTTGCAGTTAACTAAATTTATTTAAAGAAATACATAACAGAATTTAGGAAATAGGTTCGCTTCCCAACCCGGGAAGCTAAAATACTTACTCGCTCATCGTTACAGAAACAACGATAACAGAAGGAATGCATTAAATAAATTAAAGTAAGGGTAAGAGATAACTCCAGTTTAGAAGTTCACTCCGGTTCCTCGCTTCAACCGTCGTGCGCTGCCCCGTCTGCTAATTTATTTCTGAAGAGCTGGTGCGTAATAGTGGAAATAAAATGGAAAGGGGGTGTATGTATTACGTGGGAATTTAATGGAGTGGATGGGTGATGATTTGATTGAGGAATGGATGGAGCGAGCGGGAGATGGAGATGGATGCGGGGTGAATGGATTAATTCGTGGACTGATAGATGAATGGATGTCGATGACTGGTAGATGGATGGATCGTGTTTTAGCTTCCAGTAGTGTGGGTTTATATAGGCGGAGGACATGGGAAACAGACAAAGGAGAAGTGACAGGGTGAATCAAGATAGTCGGTGGAGTGGTGTAGATCCGTGAAGATTGCATGAGATTTCATCGGGCAGTGCAATTGATTTCAGACAGATTTAATTGATGATCCGCAGCAGCCATTGATTGAAGAGCCGGCGTCACGCTCGCGCAAATTAAGGTGGGCGACCGTCTGCAATTAATGAAGGTAGTTAGACTGCGGCGCCGAGTGAAGAAGGAAGAAGAAAACTCTGTTCGGAATTCTGTTTTGTCCGCGCGTTGCTTGGTCCGTCCGCCTGATAAGAGGCGGTCGTCTCTACCTTGTCCGCGCGTTTACAGGCGGACGACTCTACCTTGTCCGCTCGTTATGAGGCGGACGCCTCTGCCTTGTCCGCGAGATAAGAGGCGGACGCCTCTGTTGTGTCTGCGCCTCTCTAGTCCGCCTGTTAAGCCGATGTATAAGTATATTATATATGTATATATATATATACGAGTGTAGTCCAATCTTGAATCGGCTCCAGATTCTTCGTTATAAGTCCGTTTGACTCGCCGTTTGTTGCGTTGGAAAGCTCGTGAAGTAAACTACTTGATTCCAACACTTTTTCCTACATTTAACACATAAAATATATCAGTTCGTATCAAAACATAAATCTAGGAAAATCGTAAGATAAGTGAGAAATATTACTTAAAATACTGCAAATTATAAGGTAATTAAACCTTTAAAAGTCTATATATTTCGCACTTATCAAACTTCCTCACACTTATCTTTTGCTTGTCCTCAAGCAAATAAAGAACAAACTTTCTCTAAGGTTACAGTATCAAACTCCGGGATTCAACAATCGTGGAAGGAAATCAAGCTAAATGGCAATCAAAAGAATAATCCTGCTCTTAGATGTAGGTTTTTGTAAACAGTGAAACAGAAAATTTTTAATAAGAGCATGGATAAGTCAGATTGTAAAAATTGAACATAGATTAGCTTGGAACCTTCCACCAATTTCTTTTCTCTTACCTTTGGATGACAAGGGGTGTGAAGTAACACCTTATTCCGTGATACCTTTCAACACCACATACTCATGATCAAAATATGAAAAATTGCGACAATCATTCAGAGTTTTGCATGTTTATTTCTTTGTTTTTCTCTTCTCTTTTGTTTTTTCATTGTTCGCACAATTTGTTTTCATCCCCCAGACTTTTCTCTTCACCCATGTAGCGGCTTTGGGCCTTCTATCCCAGATCACAAGACCTTAGGTAGATGGGTGATAAGGCACCCCAAGGACTTAATAACCGAATGAACGAGGCCTGTTTTGGTTCAGAAAACTTCATTATATGATCAGAGGAGTACCTTGCCTTATCCTTTCCATACCAAACTTTCACTTAGTCCCATGATTGCCAAGCTAAGGTAGCTCAATTTCCACAATCAGCTTATCCACCAGTTTTCAGTGAAAATAGATTTAATTTTGAAGAAAGAAATTGATACATACAAACAACGTCAAGCAGAACGTCTTGAGGTTGTCATCAGGCTCGATTTCAAAAACTTCCACAAAAAATTTTAGCCCGAAAATTCAACATGTATTGGCCTTTAGAGAAGCTTACTATCATAATTAGAGAACAATAAAAATCAAGTGTGGCATTAGGAGAACAATAAAAATCAAGTGTGGCATTAGGTACTACTGGCATATTTTCAGGGAAAGGTCTAAACTTCCTCACACTTAAGAGGAGCAATGTCCTCATTGTTCATAAAATAATCAAGAAAAAGACCTTTCAAAATATGCCAGACTCATGAATCAACAGTTAAAGCTCGAGTGGCTGAACATAAATATTAAAAATAAAGGAACTGAGACTCCCCTGATATTGTGAGATTGAGGAAGGTGCCCTTCCTCACACTTAAAGCATTGGCGGTGGGGTCGATGTTCCTCACACTTGAGTCTAAGCAAGGGTTCAACTTGGAGTGATTGCAACAAACGGTTTACCTACACACACTGTCAAATACCAAAATAACGCTAGGAAGCGTTGCGTTATTAGCACAGGTCTAATTATCTCCTTCCTCTTCTTTCTTCCTCGCCCCCCTTTTTTTTATATATATATATCACAATATATTAGAGAGAAATAGATGCGTAGCTTATAAAACACGAATTGAAAATTACCCCTGGGTTGCCTCCCAGTCAGCTGCCCTCTTTATAGTCATTGGCTGGACTTTGTGAAGTAGCTAACCTGCAGTTGGATCTTTCAGAGATATTTCATATGTAGCAGCTTGATCCAGTGTAGTACCCAGAAATTTCTTGACTCTTGACCCATTGACCTTAAATGTTTCCCCCTTTGCATTGGCGAGTTCAATCGCACCGAATGGGGAAATGCTAATAATAGGGTAAGGCCCTGACCAGTAGGATTTCAGCTTACCTGGGAAGAATCTGAGCCTGGAGTTGAAAAGCAGGACTTGCTTTACCACCACACCACATCTCTGCCATTAATTAGTTACGGACGACGTGGATACAGAGGCGGAGCTAGGATTCAGAGTCAACTTGCTAGCTGGAGTTTTCTCTACCCTTTCTCTTATTTTGTTTAAACGTTGTTTATATATAGTTATGTTTAATTAAAAACTCAAGCCCTCCCAGGTTTGGGATGCGAGCCTTTTTATATAATTATGTTATGTTAAGCTTTCCACTATGATTTTATCTAAAGTAGTAGTTTAATTCCAGTTCTTCATCTGCTTTAATCTCTGATCAATTATTAAAGTTATATTTGTAGTTTCTAATCAACATGCGAGAGCTGAGATAGTAAACAAGACATAGGAATTAAACCTGATTAACAGCTAGAAGCCTGATCCGGCCTATAGGTTAATTAGTCTCAAATGGAAGCCGTTCTTTATGCGATTGGTTGTGTCCGGATTAGAGCATTAGTCTGCTGCTAGTTCTAGCAACTGGTTAGGGTTCGTTAGATTTAGTCGTCAACGAATTATTTATAGTTTCTGAGTTTATTACTTAAGTGGTAAAGTTTATATTAATATAATTGAATAAATAGGTGAGCAGAACAACCTGGGATGCTTTCTCAAAAAGACAAAAAGATTAATAATTTCTATTTTTATTATTTTGTTTCATTTTAATTATTTTTATTATTGTCTTATTTTTTTTTCTTTTTTTATTTTTCTTTATTTCACTATTCTTTACTTTACGTCAAAGTTGCTGACAAGTTTTGTGCTTTACAACAAAGTTTCTTTACTCTACTTTATCTTGTCGTTGTTTTATCTTTTCAGTTATTATTATTTTATTTTATTCAACTTTGATTGTGTTACGTATATGAATCCCATCCAAATTTGATTTTTGTTAGCAGTAGGTGCGTTGTTCTTTTTACTACTTTACTTGACTTTACTTTACTTTTTGTTAGCAGTACGAATTCCCTTCATTATTGTGTTTTGTTTCATACTAATTATTTATCTTATTCAATTTGGTTTTGCAAATTTATTTCGTGTGACTAGAATAGGTTGCGTTTAATCATTGCATTCCTTATTTCATATTTGACCATTTACGTTGCTTAACTGCTTTAATCTGTTTCGCTTTATTATTATTTTTTTGTTATTGAAGTACATAAGCCATTTTTTTTTCTCGTGTGTCTTTACATCCTTTTTCATCTTTGTTTTTTTTAGTTTTTCTTTCCTACTTTTTATCTTTGTATTATTTTATTTAATTCTTACTTTTATTTTTATTTTAGATTTATGTCAAATTTGTTTCGATTAGTTTGCTTCCTGTAGATTTCCATTCAATAGTAGTACTCATGTTTTATTGTACTTACACGCATTTGCGTTTTCTTTTTAATTTGCGTTTTCCTTTCTGTTTTACTTGTATTTTTGCTGCCATTTCTTTGTTAGATTAGGAATTGTTTTTTTATTTTTGTTTAGTTTTATTTTTATCTTCATTTCTTCGGTGTTATTTTATTTTTATTTTATTATTTGTTATTTATTTTAGCGATACTTATTTTTTTTTGGGTTATTCTATTTAGTTAATTTTGCTTTAGTATTTCTTTTCTATTTTTAGTTCTATTTTACTTTTTATTTTTATTCTTGTTTTTGTAGGATAATTACTGACAATGGAGAGCAGCCACGATGAGGTGAGAAGATTGTTGATCAATCTGGAATGGACGAATGCAAGAGGAAATATCCTCATATCAAAGATTGGTCAGGGATTATCAACCACCTCAACAATCAAATCGAGAGCCGTATTGGTGGGAAGTCGACCAGGCTAATGCACAATACAACGAAGCTCAGTTGGGGTATTACTACTTCAATCAGAACGAGCAGCAATCTACACAAGGGCCAGATGAACTCCTCCCAAGTATAGTCGAGCCACCAGAAGAAATTCCAGTGGTGACTCCAAGGAGTGAAGAGCAAACTGAGCCAGATATTCATGACGCAGCAAGTTCTGATGAGGAGATAATGAAACTTCTCAAGACATTTTTCTCCGACGCCGAGTTAGAACAAATGTCTGAGAGTTACAATCTTCCTCCATCTCCATCCCCAACACAGGAGGAGCAATTAAAATTCGAAGATATTGTGTCTAAGCCGGTCAACCAGCTGGAAGAGTGCTATCCTGTTGAGCCTCACCAACCGGAAGAGGAAATTTACATCCTCGAATCTGAGGAAGGAACACCACTACCACCGGTCTCTCATCAACTTCCATCCTGCCTCCATAAGCCTCAACAGCAGGAGGAGGATGTTTACATCCTCCAATTTGAGGAAGAAAAGTCATCACCACCTGGTCTCCTGTTACAACTACGTTACCGGCAGTACCTCCTCAAACACCAGATTTGTGGAGTATTCATTTTCCTATTTTATTTACCGAAGTACGTTTTGTTGTGATCCAGGTGGTTTGCTTTTTATTATTACTAACTTCGTTTTCCTGGCAAAGATGTTGTCTACTTTTATTTTTGATCCAGGATACGAAGCGATAGTCTAGCCAAAGACTAAAACTACGGACAGCTTACTGGGAGGCAACCCAGTGGTTAAACTTTATTATCCTATTATTATTATTTTTATGATTTTATTTGATTTTAATTTTAACAAAATAAAGGAAGTGGAATGGTGTCTATGCTTTCACGCAACGCTTTTTAGCGTCTATTTTTGGGTAGTGTGTGCAGGTGAAATTCTTATCATGGTATCTGAAGAACTCCAAGGCTGGACACTTGCTTGAACGCAAGTGTGAGGAACGCTACTACCCCCATTGTTCGCACTTAAGTGTGAGGAAGGACACCTTCCTCAATCTACGATATCAGGGGAGTCTCAGTTTCTTTATTTTAAATGTTTTTGTCCAGTCTATCACGCTTAATGATTATTATTATATCAGTCCATGATTGTCCTGAATGAAATTCTCATGAGTCTGGCATATTTTGAAAGGTCTTTTCTTGATTATTTTATGAACAATGAGGACATTGCTCTTCTTAAGTGTGAGGAAGAAGAGACCTTTCCCTGAAAATATGCCAATTGCACTTAATGCCACACATGTTTTTAATTGTCTTCTTGCATTGAGGGAATCACTGCTCTGAGTGCTTATAAATGTTGAATTCTTGGGTGAAAATTTTTGCATAAATTTTGAAGTAGTAAAGCCAGGTGGCCACCTCAAGAATCTTTCTGCTCTAGGCTGTTTGATTGTTTAGTTTTATTAAAATTAATCTGTTTTCACTGAAATTTGGTGGATTAAGTTGATTAGGGAAACTGAATTAGTTTATCTTGGGATTTTGGAAATGATATGAAAGTTTGGAATGAAAGGATAAGGCAAGGTACTCCGCTGATCAAAAATTTTCCTACACAAAGCAGGCCTCGTCTATCCGGTTATTAAGTCCTAGGGGTGCCTTAACACCTATCTACCTAAGGTCTCGTGATCTGGGATAGTTGGCCCAACACCGTTAAAGGATAGAGAGAAAAGTCTGGGTTATGAAAAAACTCTGCAATTCGCAATTATTCAATTGTGTTGTATATATTTCTTGAAAAAGAATGTTTTTGCATACGAAAAGAGTTAATTGCAGTTTAATTTTTGTTTTTGATCATGAGTATGTGGTGTTGAAAGGTATCGCGGAATAAGGCGTTACTTCACACCCCTTGTCATCCAAAGGTTAAAGGAAAGAAATGGTGGAAGATCCCAAGTTAATCTACATTCAGATTTTGTAGTCTAACTTATCCATGCTTTAAAAATTTATTCTTTTCACTGTTTGCGAAAAACCTACAACCAGGAGCAGAACTATTCTTTTGATTGTCACTTTGCTTGCTCTGTTTTGCATCTGTTTAATCCTGAGGTTTGATACTACGGCCTTAGAGATATATTTATCTCTATTTGCTTGAGGACAAGCAAAGCTAAGTGTGAGGAAGTTCCAGTTGCACTTAATGCCACACATGTTTTTAATTGTCTTCTTGCATTGAGGGAATCACTGCTCTGAGTGCTTATAAATTGAATTCTTGGGTGAAAATTTTTGCATAAATTTTGAAGTAAAGCCAGGTGGCCACCTCAAGAATCTTTCTGCTCTAGGCTGTTTGATTGTTTAGTTTATTAAAATTAATCGTTTTCACTGAAATTTGGTGGATTAAGTTGATTAGGGAAATTGAATTAGTTTATCTTGGGATTTTGGAAATGATATGAAAGTTTGGAATGAAAGGATAAGGCAAGGTACTCCGCTGATCAAAAATTTTCCTAACAAAGCAGGCCTCGTCTATCCGGTTATTAAGTCCTAGGGGTGCCTTAACACCTATCTACCTAAGGTCTCGTGATCTGGGATAGTTGGCCCAACACCGTTACAAGGATAGAGAGAAAAGTCGGGTTATGAAAAAACTCTGCAATTCGCAATTATTCAATTGTGTTGTATATTTCTTGAAAAAAAATGTTTTTGCATACGAAAGAGTTAATTGCAGTTTAATTTTTGTTTTTGACCATGAGTATGTGGTGTGAAAGGTATCGCGGAATAAGGCGTTACTTCACACCCCTTGTCATCCAAAGGTTAAAGGAAAGAAATGGTGGAAGATCCCAAGTTAATCTACATTCAGATTTTGTAGTCTAACTTATCCATGCTTTAAAAATTTATTCTTTTTCACTGTTTGCGAAAACAAACCAGGAGCAGAAACTTTCTTTTGATTGTCACTTTGCTTGCTCTGTTTTGCATCTGTTAATCCTGAGGGTGATACTACGGCCTTAGAGATATATTTATTCTCTATTTGCTTGAGGACAAGCAAAAGCTAAGTGTGAGGAAGTTCCAGTTGCACTTAATGCCACAATGTTTTTAATTGTCTTCTTGCATGAGGGAATCATGCTCTGAGTGCTTATAAATGTTGAATTCTTGGGTGAAAATTTTTGCATAAATTTTGAAGTAAAGCCAGGTGGCCACCTCAAGAATCTTTCTGCTCTAGGCTGTTTGATTGTTTAGTTTATTAAAATTAATCTGTTTTCACTGAAATTTGGTGGATTAAGTTGATTAGGGAAACTGAATTAGTTTATCTTGGGATTTTGGAAATGATATGAAAGTTTGGAATGAAAGGATAAGGCAAGGTACTCCGCTGATCAAAAATTTTCCTAACAAAAGCAGGCCTCGTCTATCCGGTTATTAAGTCCTAGGGGTGCCTTAACACCTATCTACCTAAGGTCTCGTGATCTGGGATAGTTGGCCCAACACCGTTACAAGGATAGAGAGAAAAGTCTGGGTTATGAAAAAACTCTGCAATTCGCAATTATTCAATTGTGTTGTATATATTTCTTGAAAAAGAATGTTTTTGCATACGAAAAGAGTTAATTGCAGTTTAATTTTTGTTTTTGATCATGAGTATGTGGTGTTGAAAGGTATCGCGGAATAAGGCGTTACTTCACACCCCTTGTCATCCAAAGGTTAAAGGAAAGAAATGGTGGAAGATCCCAAGTTATCTACATTCAGATTTTGTAGTCTAACTTATCCATGCTTTAAAAATTTATTCTTTTTCACTGTTTGCGAAAACCTACAACCAGGAGCAGAACTATTCTTTTGATTGTCACTTTGCTTGCTCTGTTTTGCATCTGTTTAATCCTGAGGTTTGATACTACGGCCTTAGAGATATATTTATTCTCTATTTGCTCTCCTTGACTGTCCTAGCAACCTCTTGCTAACTCAACACGAAGAGTTTAATACTTCTCCACTCACTCACACTATCATTCGTTTACAAGACTTAGACTAATTCCTTATTGAAACTGAAACACTCATAATAGGAACTTATACAAACCTAAAATCTTTAGAATATTTCACTCGATTGTCATCTTCCTTTTACAGTGAGTCTTCCTTGGGTTTTATAGAAGACTTGCTCTTCTACACTTGTGGACTTAAAAAGACATCTTTAGTAATATCTCTGAAGTCCACTCTTTCTATTGGTTATGCTAAGCAGCCTTCTATCCCATCAACATGCTTCTGGCAGACCAAAAGCAATAGTTGTCCTTTCCGCGAGTACAAAAAGCAACCCATGGATGGTTCTCTTGTACTAGGCTTGTCCGTCCGCATGCTCTTTAGGATGGGATCTCATATTTGACTTCTTGGAAGCTTCCTCATTAATGTTTCAACTCCATGATTAGCCTTTATTCACGAGGTGACAAAGTGAGTATGTATGCTAGTTGTCTTCGAGCCTCACTCTAAGCGATCGTAGACAGGTGCCCGACAATTGGGCACTGGTCGTAATGCTAGAATTTGCTTGTAACCTTGCATACAAGTGAATCTGATAATTCTTATATGTTGAAAACACTTAACAAACATATTACATCACAATGATAGTATAGTTTGCTATCATTAAACTATAAGGAACTTGACATAACATCAGCACTTGTTAGTAAATGTACAAATGTCACCAACAAAGCCTAAATCTTCGAGCCCACATGTACTTAAGCAGCTTTGAAAAGCAGCCATACGTCCCCTGTGATGCTCACCTCTACAACTCTATTTGTAACTAAACAAAATTTTGTTAAAATCTCAAACACAATGAGGGAATAGAGGGAGGCTCTTTGATATCCTCTATCAAGCGTCAGGTGGGCCATCGATCATTAACATTTGACCATCCGGATATCCCCGTACAGCGCCTTGTAGGCCCTAAAACCCTTCACCCCAACATATATGTGATGAGCGGAAAAATTTGGATTCGAACCGACATAGTTCGCCACCAATATAAAGCTACATTGTGACATATACTGTCAACTACAAGACCATTAAAATCTCACAGTCGTCTTCCAAATTGACCCTTCTTTACACTAAAAGCTTTTTTCAGAAAGGAAGATAAAATGTGAAGATTTTTCTTGAACAACATTGAAGACCCATCGAATAGCATAGAGGTCCCCAAGCCCCCAACAATTGATGAACGCGATGCTCTGATAGGAAAACAATAAATCACAAAAGAGAGGAGAAAGGAAGAAGGTTATGGGCAAATATAAGAGAGAAATAAAAGGTTGCATGAAGAGTTAGCCATACCAGCGACAAACGACCGACATGCAGGATGAGATGAAGGAAGGACACTCAAAACAGAGACGCAAGAAGAGATAATTAAACCTTTTTTTTAAAACACTACCACTTCATTCACTATTACCAAAGAGAACATATTCAATTACATTCCTCAAACCAAACCCAAACTTAACCACCGAAACCTTAGCCAAGGCAAAGACAGGCCGATTGAAGCACCTATCATTGCCTGAAAAACACCAACTAAGGGTGCTTTTCTCACTGACCAAGAACTGAGAAGCTTAACATGCTCTACATACTTCACTAACCACCAAAACCCACAAACAAGCAAAAGATTATATAGGACCTAGATAGTAGCAACAAACTATATTAAACTAATCTGTTAAACTATAAGTGAACCTGCCCAAAACAAAGACTCTCAAGCTAGGAAGAACTACAGATTTGTAGCCAATACAAAAATTTCGGTTTCCTTTCATAATTTCCATCTAGGTGGTGATCAGATAGAGCATTTGTGCAAAATCTGGGTGTCCGGAAGTGGAATGGATTCTTGTGAGAATACGATAGAGCTTGCCCACTGAAATACTATTGCTAGCTACTTCTTTGTCCTTTTATGCATTATAAATCTCATAAGATTACGTACTGTCCAGCTAATTATGCATAACAACATAGATAAATATCTACAAACCATCACCAAAACCAAGTCACCTCTCTGTCTTCTCTCATCATAACAAAATTCTTTCTTTTCCAAGAACAATACGTAAACATTGATATCCACCTCCTCCATGGACATCACATCTCTCAGCAATGCGCATAAATACTTTGTACTGAAGACTATAATTGCATTCAACCATGGTCAACTATCACCGTTTTGCATGTAAGAGTGGATGTTTGCTTGCTCAGTCGCATTGCTGCTGATGACTTCCAGCTCCACTCCTTCTTTGCGTCTTCCTCTGGCTGTAACTGTACAATCACTTAGAGCATATGTAATCGTACTCCTTTTCATTTGATAATTTCTTTGCATGCATATGCAGCTTATCCCACCAACATAACTCTTGTTGTTGATTAAACGGATGCCGAAGTAGATTGGATTTACGAGGCCAGAAAGAGTGTTGGAGATGAGCATAAATAAGAGGGAATTTCGACCACACTTGGCAAAGATCAAGTGAAACCATAAATTTATTTATGGGATACCTGAATCAAAAGCAACAGTTGCACCCCATAGTCCTAAAATAGCCAAAAAGAAAGAAAACAAAACATGAATCTTTTGTGCCATAATACTAAAGATATTATAGATAAGAGCATGTCCTTCGTATTCGGGAATCTGGAAATTTGGACATGCAAAAGGTGTTGAGCTGACAAAATAACGAAATGAAAAAAGAAACATGGAGCAAAGGGAAATTAAAGGAAATGGAAGAAAAACAAACCATCAAAAACTGGACACATGATTCCCACAGGATTCACAAACTGTTAGTGACATACGAATTAAGAACACATTACATAGAAACATATTGAAAATCGAGAAGATGGATAGACGGTGGAAATAAGAAGGCACAACACTCCGTCGAAAGGAAACTATAGGATCAGTGGGCTGACTCAAAGTGTTCTAAGAGGTTAGTCTATGAAATACTTTGACTCTATCGAACTCTAGGTAGTGGAAGCAATTAATCAACATGGAATCTTACACAATTGTAACTATTTATTATTGATCACAATAAAGAACTTACAATGCCCATTAAGTAGAAGAGTTATACTTAGAGAAATCTCACTCACTAATCCTTCACTCTCTCTGATCAGCACTATGATAAGTATAGTGAGTCTATGAACATCCTAGATTAAATCTAACTATGAAGCTCAAACTACCTTAACTGAAAATGATAGAAAACTCTTCTCTCTGATTACAACATAAAATTCTCTCTAATAACTCGTAGGTATGTAATGAAGGCGGGATTTGAAATGATGTAATAATTCTCCTTTTATAGCAACCCCTTATGGTTATAGATAGAGTCTATTTCTGAAATTTCCGCTTATGAACGTTGTAGTTACTCAAAACTCGGACCCAAATTCTTTGTGAGTGTTGCTAAGTCTGAGCCCTTAATTTTTGGATAACTATCAAGCCATTGGATGACTTGGCATCGTTTGACCATGATTTTCTCGTCTGTTGCAGCCGTTAATCTAGTTCTAAAAATTTAGGACCTTAACGTCCACATTGCTATATTTATGGATCTAACATGTTGCTGACTTGATTGGGTTGTTAATCTGAGTTTTACGACCCAGGGAAAACATTCTAATGATACCGACCCTTAAATCTTGCATCTAAATACTCAATCTATTCGATAGGGCCGGTCGATGCAAACTCTAAGCTCCGACTGTGCAGCACTATGTGTCCATAACTTTCTTAGTTTTTCTTCAATGTAGGCTCCTATTGACTTGGTTGTTTCAGAACAAGCTAGGGTTCGTAAGTAACCAACCTCAAAAGCTTAAGGTCAAAAACATGCTTTAAAGAAAGTTTGAGTGTGCATAGATGTTACCGAGTTATTGTAACACCCCACTCATTAACCGTGATTATCGCATAAACGTCTAATATATATATTATATAATATAATATATCTAATATATATATATATATATCTATATAATCAACATCACAGTAGAATTAAACTACATTACCTAGTACCTTGCTACGGTCTGTCAACCAGAATATGCCGAACATAAGTAATTACAATACCTTACCAAACACAACTGAGTATCAAGTATCTCAAACTCTAACATAGTTACAACAACCTCTAATATCAACAGCGGGTGTACATGCACAACTCGTAGACAAAAGTAAAACCCAAACTAAGTCTACCCGCTTCTACTCCCAAGGTGGGTCTTCTGCGGGCGCTTACCTGCAAAATTAATATGGATGCCTCGAGGGGCTCAGCACCTTCGTTGGTACGATTAACTTGTATCCCCCAAGCTAACGGGGCTACGCACGACTACTTTGTCGTAAACATGCAATTGATTATTAATACAACAATATAAGAAGTATCATAAACACAACATAATCACAAAAAGTGCTCATAGCTCAAACAATTCGAACATCGTAATGGACATTCATTAAGTAAGTGAGTTAGCTCTTTTAACTCTTTTAAATCAAGAAACATTCAGTTCCTATCTCAACAAACTTTATCTCAAACAAGTCACCGTTCTTTAATTAGAATTGAGTATACTTAATCCATTATTTATTTTTGTCGGGTCAAAAACACCCTAGCCAATGAGCTATTAACTCCATTGGTTAAATAAACAATATTTCTTAAATTGGGATTTAGGTGATCCCACTGCACCCTCTTAATATGCCTTCCACCACGAACAGAAATTCGAGGTGGCCGAGTCTATATGTCGACTCTAGGTGACAAATCCGAAGACAAATCTTAATGGAAACTGGATCTGATACAGATACCGACCTCCTCCTTCAAACACATGTGACCGGACCGTCCCCGATTCCTCACCCCCCCCCCTTTAGTTAGTAAAAAAAGTCTTGAAGACATGTTTGTTAGTTAAACCTTTTTCGGGTATTAGCCAACTAATAACGGGGGGTGTGTTATGTTCTCATACAAATGTTCACTAAACATAGTTAGTAATTCCTCCAAAGACAAGTGTGTTAGTATAACATAAAAACACAAGGAAATACGGTAAATCAGTTGCATGCCTTATCTTGTTTTAATCGAATCAATTAAACAAACAGCACACAAGCTGAGGGAGGGACACCTCGTTAGCAAGCAAGCTACAAGAAAACCATACCGTTCACTCTCGGTCGTCGTTTGTTTATTCTCCTTCGGAATCCAAATTCTCAAATCCTATAAGATTCATCCAATCGGGTGGTTAATTAAGTTTAATTAACCTAACTTATCTAATCACTAATGATTTTCGATTATAATCACTAAGTCATCATAGTTTAATCTTAATCACATAAGTCATTTTACTTCTAATTATTTCTTAGGTTCTTATGCGCTTATTTTTTTCTCACCATCATTACTCTCCCAATGGTTTACTACTAATGCCACATTTTTTTATTATTTGACCCGACCGACCCAACCAAGGTCGGTCCCTTGAGTCGGTCGAAGTCAGAAGACATCCGGGTTTGGAAATTTCAACTCGACCGACCCAACCAAGGTTGGTCTCTTGGGTCGGTCGAAGTCAGAAGACATCCGGGTTTGGAAATTTCAACTCGACCAACCCACCAAGGTCGGTCCCTTGGGTCGGTCGAAGTAAGACCCATTTTCCAAAGTGTTTAATTTACTCAAATCCTTTCCACAAGTATTCTAGCATGTTTTAACATCATTTTGGCACTTTAAAATCCTCATAATTCATCCACCATCTCATACTAAATTCCTTGATTATTGTACTCAAATTCCTACTAAATTACTAACACTTGCAACTTAGTTTCTTACACTTCCAAGATGTAAAATTTGCTTACAACTTAGCTAACTCAATTGTTTCACACATCAACCACTTAAACCACACCTAAAGCATTATTAATCATGTTCATCTCCTTTACTCAAACTTCTCAAGGTTATATCCTCTAGTTCATACCTAAGTGATCACAAGACATAATACCCCATTTCCTATAGATTTTTACACTAGTCTTACCATTTCTCATACCATGATTTGGGTGATCTTAAGTCACCCATTTACTCTCTAACTCCTCCAAGACAATCCTAGGTCATTCTAATACTCAAGAACATCTTAATTTATTTATTTCCACCAACTTAACTCTTAATGATTCCTAGTACAACCTATGTCATGATATCTCATTAAAACACTTAAAACACTTAGTTTCTCAACCAAATTTTGACATAGCTTCCCTAGTATATTCTTATACCCAAAAGCATAGTTTTCCATCCTTAAACCCCCCAAGACAATCAAATCCTCAATGGATGTTCTCTACACACAAATTACACTCAAAGTACACCAATTCACAACATAGTGCATAAACTTAATTTGATTGGCACTTAGGCCCTTATATGACATGGCTCTTAGGCCCTTAAATGACATGAACTAAACACTGAATTTCCAACATTGAGATTTTAACCTGCAATTACACAACAACAATCCCATGGAAAATACAAATGCTCTTGTAATCCACCTTATGCTTATTTTCCTAACTCATTTACCATTGGCTCTTTAGTCACAAGTTCACAAGTATGATCATGTTATTTCCTAGGTTATATAATCCATAATATAATGTAAACTCTAGGCTACATTAGGTACCTATCTAAACACCATTCCTTAAGACATTAAACTACCCCAAGGTAAGTCATTTACCTTGTGTTTTTCAAGCCTTTTTCTTTCCCTTCCTCTTGATTCATTTGATTGAAAATCGCCAAGGACTTTTGTTCACTTGTTAATCTTCTAATCAAAATTCAAATAAGGTAATGAGTGCTAAGCAATATACCTAGACTCATGGAATTTACTCTAGAGTACAAATGAGTGTTAATGCACTAAAATGAATGATTACCTTTGGAGTCTTAAGATGGACTTTGGTAAGGAATCAAAGGAAGACCTCCAATAGTCTCTTGAAGATTGAAACAAAGCTAATTCAAGGAGTAAAACAAGGCCCCATGAGAAGTCAATTTCGGACATGAACAAAAATGAAGGAAACCTTGAATTTTTCAAGCTTTTATTACCTTGAATCAAAGAGAGCTTAAACTAGCCTTAGAACATGAACTTCCCTCTTCAAATGGAGCTCCTTCAATGGATTCCAACTTCTGGTTTTTGAGATTTGAAAAGAGAGGATTGTAGGCCTTGGTTTAACTAGCACAAATATATGCTTAGTTTTGGATTTGGAGCTTGGAGTTGGATTCAGCAAGCAAATGAAGATGGAGAAGTATAATGTGCTGTAGTATGAACATTTTCTCCTTGGGAGGATGAAGAATAAAGACGGTGGAGGGAGGGAAATGAAGAGAAGAGAGGAGAGATGTAAGTTTATGTAAGATATTTTGTTAAAAGATAAATAGTTCTTTTACTTTCCTTCCCTCTCTTGTAAAAGTGCTGGCATAAGATGGTGACTCATCCATACTAAAATTGGCCCCCTCCCTTCCTTGGATATTTATGGACTTAATTTGACCATTGACTAATTGAAGTTGACTTAAGGCTTAATTGGCCACTATTTGATCACTATTCATAATTAGTGCACAAATTTGTGCAATTTTTGGTTTCTCATTTATTCAGGCTTCCTAATGTGATACTAAATAGTACACATGTTGATTAAGGTATAATATTGTTCATTTAGCCACTCAAAACCCATTTCTAAGACAATTTCTCAAAAATGTGCTTTAAGACTCCTTAAAGCATAATTTGTTTTAACTAGTTTTTGAGCTTGGTTTTCTTTGGTAATTGATTTAAAATGTTCATTAGAATGTTAATAAGGTCTTGGAATGCTCTTTGGATCCTAATCAAGGTTCCACCAAGTCTAGAGCAAGTATTTGCTTAAATTGTCCTTATGGTGTTTTCCATGGTTTACATTGTTTATTAATGTTTCTAAGGAAATTTTTAGCCTTATTATATCATAGTTTAACATTTAATGACCATATCTAGGTTTGGGGTATTTCAGTTATTCTTTCCATTTTGACCACTTTTCTAATTGATTCTCTAATGTTTTAAGCCTAATTATCCACCAATAAATTCTTCCAACACCCTTGCTAATTTTCCCTCCCTTGAACCTTGCTTTACCTTGAATTTTGGCTTGAATTTCCCTTAACCTAGTAGCTTTTGTTGTTTCTACCAACTTTCCCGAGCTTCTAATGGCGTGAGTGTGGCTAAAGAATGGCAAGGATGCCAGGCTCTACCCTCTCTTATAATAGGCGTGAATGAATGCTTAATTGGCTTAAATTTGTTTTTTTCATTAATTAAGTGTAATCATTACTAGATAAAAGTTATCCCTTATAATCCCTTGGATTTAAGACACTTGGATCAGCTCTAATCCTAACCATACACATAGAACTGACTTCATTTAATGAAGGGGACAGGGACAAGTGGCTTCAAATTAGGAAGAACACAAATATGTGAATAGTGATGAATAGTAAGGAGGTGGAATGGGTGATATTTTCGGCCACCCCTAATGCCTTATTTGGCTTTAGCTTTTCATGGCTATCAAGGCTAGTTATGTATGTAGATTAATGCTAGTATGAGTAATCATGTAAAGGAAATTTTCTAATGCCTCTCTTGAAGCTTTCTTTGAGCTCAGTTTACCCGAAATCACTAAATATTGAAAATGTAACTATATTGTCCTACATTGTATAAGGAAGTATTTATTTGCCTTTCACTTCTAAACATCATCAAAAGTCTCAAACACACCTCCTAGGGTTAGTAACCATCATCAGTTCCTAAGGATTTCAGTCATATTTCCGGGAGCTTCAAGAAACCTGAGAAATCAAGTTTACCGGGTGTTTTCTAAGAATTAGGGTTTCTAGTGTTCTCCTAGCATCTAGGGTTCCCACTAGGGTTCACAAAATGGTGGGTACTACAATGTGGAAGGGAATTTTATTGTTCTGGTTGAAGAGAAGATCTGATCTTGATGTAGTGGGTTTGTCAGCAACCAGGCTCGGATACCACGTGTATAATTGATGGGCTAACTCAAAGTGTTCCAAGCGGTGAGTATATGAAACACTTTGACTTTATCGAACTTTAGGTAGCGGAAGCAGTTAGTCAACATGAAATCTTACACAATGTAAACTCTCTATTATTGATCATAATAAATAACTTACAATGCCCACTAAGAAAAAAAGTTTTACTTAATAGAATCTCACTCACTTATCCTTCCTTCACTCTCTCTGATCAACACTGTGATAAGTATAGTGAATCTAGGAACACCCTATATTTAATCTAACTACGAAGCTCAAACTATCTTAACAAAAATGACATTAACTATTCTCTCTGATTACCAAATAAAATTCTCTCTAATAACTCGTAAGTATGTAATGAAAGCGCAATTTGAAATGATGTAATTATTATCCTTTTATAGCAACCCCTTATGGTTGTAGATAAAGTATGTTTATGAAATTTTTGCTTTTGAACGTTGTAGTTGCTCAAAACTCGAACTTGACTTCTTTATGAACGTTGCTAAGCCGTGTCCCTTAATTTTCAGACAACTACCAAGCCATTGGATGACTTGGCATCGTTTGACCATGATTTTCGCGTTTGTTACAGCTGATTGGCCCAATTCCGAATATTAAGGACCTTAACATCCATATTGCTATATTTACGGATCTAACATGTTACTAAGTTGTTAATCCTAATTTTTACGGCCCGAGGTGGATATTGTCAATGTTTTGATGATAGCGGCCCTTAAATCTTGCATCTCAAAGACTCATTTTGTTCAATTGAGTTGATCGATGTAAACTCTAAGCTCCGACTGTGCAGCACTTCGTGTCCATAACTTTATTTGTTTTTCTTCAATGTAGGTTCCTATTAACTTGTTGCTTCACCCGGTTAACTTGTAACATAAATAAACTCGATCCACCTTGATAAACTACATCTTCAGCAACATCCAAAGTTTCAACAAAACAAAGCACACACTCCCGTCGAAGGGAAACCTATTTGTTACTTTGGAAGAGATCATTACACTTTATCTTACCCATAATACTTTGACACAAACATGCACATTCACCATATAATATATCTCATAGAAATGTACATCCAATACTTGCTTTTATTCTGGAAGTAATTTCACTTTCACCTATCTATTTTATTTATTGGCCTATTATTATAAAAGTGATCATTGTGATCTCGTCCGGCAATCTCATCGCATTCAACCTCTCTCCATTTCATTCTTTCTTTGAACAAACCCCTAACCGGAACAAGAGCAATTACTCTGCATTTCTCTTCATCTTCTATGTATGTCTGCGCCTCTGCGATGATAAACTGTTGGAGTTGTTGCATCTCAGCTATATCAAAACCGATTTGTAAAGGTAAGTGTTATTCTTGTTGTGTGACCTTCTTCTGGATCCTAAATCAAAAACCATTCATACTTTTACTGCTTTTCTTTTTTCAAGTTGATTAAAATGAAATATGAGGGGACACATAAGGGCGGTGCTCCATTTTCGTCCAAACCGAAAACAAAGTTTGAGGTAAGGGCTTCAATCGTTGTGGTTTTTTGTTCTAGTTCTTCCTCGAATCTGCTCTAATCTATTCACATTCTTTTTCTCTGTTCTTCCATGTTGAAAAACACTATAAAGAGTGGTAATCCAGTCAAAGAAGCAAAATCCAAAAAGATAATCAGAGAAACACTAACTATTTTAGGGTTTCCTGAAGTGGTGAGTGAATCTGAAACCCTGTTTTTAAGTTTGAAATTAAACCTTCGTAATTATTAATTGGTTTGAACAAACTTTAATTGTACTACGATTCTTGGTATAGACGTGTGTGGTTTTGCATGTTTCAGTAATTAAGTGAACAAATGGTTGACATGTGAGCTTTTGTATTATTGTGAATCTTGTGAGTTTAACTTAGGGTTATGGTAATTAGGATAATTATGGTTTTGAGAAACATCTACAATAAAATACTTTCAATGATCAATGAGAGAAAAAAATATAGAAAATAAACCATTTATTCTCTCTTCTGAAAATGTTAAACCCATAAAAATAGATAAGGGACACAAAATAACATAGAGGTGAGGAAAAAACACTAAGGCTTCCACCACGCAAAAAGGATTAATTTTTGTTTCAAATTTAGATGGCAGTCCCAGGTATAAAGTCATAAACCGAAACACGGAAAAATCGGGTAAAGTTAGGTAGGAAGAAGCTCATCATATAGTTTAAGGTACAAGCCAAGAACAACTAAGCCCTCGTGGCTTGGTCGGTAGAGGAGTGGTATCCTCGAACCAAAGGTCATGGGTTCAAAACTTACCGTACTTATAAAAAAACAAGCCGAGAACAAGTATAAACTTGGAAAACATCAATATCACAAAATTATTTTCATTCATGAAACATCAAAAGTGTATGACAATTTGTTTACAATCCCCAATCTTATTTACACTAAATTAAAGCATGTGGATCATATTCTGAATATCTAAAGCTAGATTGAGCAAAAAATTGGAATAATCCAAAATATGGAGGAAAATAATGATGAAGAGTGCCAACACACTTCTAAGTAAAATTTTCAATCGAGCACGAGAATTCGGTGAACTACTTCAACAAGATTGCACTAAAAACACATGGCAGTGGGTGAGTTTTGAACCTAGAACTAAGTTCTAGGATATCACTCCACTGCCGACCAAGCCACAGGGGCTTGACACTTTAATACCACCAATCGGCCTGTCCCCTTACTTGTTAAGGGATCACTTGAAGAGAATATCAACGAAGTTACCTGGAGATGAGATGGGAGAAGAGATGAAGACGACCACAACGATCACTCGAAAGAGAAGACAAGGCTAGTGCTAGATGGATTCGTGGAGGGGATGACGAGCAGATGGAGAAACAAAAAGTGTTCTATCTGGGTTGGGTTTAGATGGAGGAGTGATGGGTGGGTTTAGGACGTGGTAGGATTCTCTTGGAAGAAAACAACTAACACATTTATTTTTATTTTGAAAATGGCTTTGTTCTTCAAAGAGACTCCGCCATGTCCCAAACCCAGCTGTCTCTCCTTCATCAGGATCCAACTCAGATCAAATACCTTATCATTCTTCATCTGTCTGTCATCCCCTGCGTGAATCCATCTCGACACTAGTCTTATCTTCTTCTTCGAGTGATTGTTGTGTCCGTCTTCATTTTTTTCCCATCTCATCTCCAGGTAATTTCGTTGACGCTCTCTTTAAGTGATCCCTCAACGGGTAAGGGGACAAACCGATTGGTGGTATTAAAGTGTGAGATCTGTATACGATTTTCTTTGACTTGATGTTCTTTTTGTGCAATCCTTTTGAAGTAGTTCATTGGATTTCTCATGCTCGATTGAGAATTTCGCTAAATAGTGTGTAACACCCCGGATTTTCTAACATTTTATTAGGTCAATTTTTTTACAATTCAAGTTTTATATTGATAAGCAGCGGAAACAAAACCTAATCCGGAGTATTACTGCCACACTCGCAAAAGAACAAGTGTGAAGCCTAAACAATTAACTAAATGACCAATTCATTATTTTTGACAAGAAAATCCAATGTCCATAATAATAATTTCTTAAAATTGCACAAGTCTTAAAGACTAAAATAAAATTCAATAACAAATAACTAGCCTATGTGGAGTCGCCTTCCCAAACCCCAAGGACTTCATCAGTACCTATGGCAGAAATCCAAACAAACATAGAAAGAGCCACGATAAAGTCAGAAAAACTGAGTAAGCTACCACTTCACTCTGTAAAAACATTTTCTCTTTTGAAAACCATTTTAATAATATAACCACACCATATACAAATCATTCAATAATATTAACACACACTAATAACATCATCATCATCATTGTAGAATACTTCATGATTTCTTATTTACCCAATAATATAATAGTCAATTTAATTTAATTATCTTCCTTGTCCCAACGCGCGGCTAGGACAAAACAACTTTACTTTCTCTTTGGGTACAACACGCAGCTGTAACCCGACCCTAACACGCAGCCGAGAATCCAACTTTTCTCACTTTTGGGTACAACACGCAGCTGTAACCCGGACCCCAACACGCAGCCGGGAATCCAACTCGCCACTAAATCCTTAAGTGTGCACACCCCCCAATAGTACAAAAGACTAAGGAGTAGAAATATGGCTAATTGTGTCCTAATGCGGCCCACAATATCTCATAGTAATGCGTCCTAATGCGGCCCGCATTTATCATCCCATTCATGTGTCCTAATACGGCTCACATGCACCATGGTTTTCTTCTCTTAAAAATTCTTTTATTCGTTATTATTCTTTACCATATAATCTCATCAAAATCCACATATTTCACCATAAATACATTATGATATCATCCTTATTGAATAAATAATTCAATTTTCACAAAATCATTTCGTTAACGATTTCACAACAATATCAGTTGATCTCATAAATAAACTCATGACAATTTTCCATCAATCTCTTTTAGAAATATATTTAAATAACCACTGATGTCCATTACAAAATAAATCACTCACATAAGAAAATGAAATTATCACTAACACTTAACACTTCAATCTCAAACAATGATCACACACAAAATTCTCATCTACGTGAAAATTAATTATTATGAATATAATAAAAATTAGTGAACGTAGTAACTTACCTAAAAAAGAACGTTATCATTTGCACCCACCAAACATATAATTAGCCACTACTCTTCGTTTACAATTTTAGCACTGATTTGTTGACATCATCAATGAAAGAAACAACTCTAGCTACTGCTACATGCTCCCGTTACTTCATATTGTGGCCGCCCAAGATAGAAAAAGAAAACTAATTGATCCCTTTTTTTTCATCTTTTCCTTTTTTGTGTGTGTGAGAAGAGAGATTTTTTTTTCCTTTTTGAATCTATGATCCAGAGTAAGGAGGCACGACATAGAAGGATTTTTTTTTTCTAGTCTAGATGAAGAAGAGAGGTATTCGAATATAGAGGATGGACAGATAAAATGGAACATCAAATGAGCGTATATATAGGAGGTCGGAGGGTAACTGAAGAGTGAGGAATATAAACTGTTTAATTAATAGAGAAAGTAATTATTCAATCAATAAAGAAAATTAAACTTTTTAATGAATAGAATTAAAAGTTAGGAAATGTGGAAAGTTAAAGGTGATTTAATAAATGAAGTTGGAAATATGGAAAGATTAATAAAATCAGAAAATATCAAAAGGTGTAACCGACATATACTGAAACTAACTTATTTAGTGTATGTAAACAAAACTATAATTATTATAATAAGTTGTAATCAAATAAGTACATTAAAATAATACAAAATACACATGGATCACATTATTACATCGAAAACCATAACCAGCGTATTTTGAATCGGGTTATTTATTAAAATGAATCATTTTTATTAAATACTATATAACATGCTCGTAAATTATAGTATAATCCTCATAAACTACTTATTATACTTGCAAACTGATATACTACTAAACTATATAATAGATTTATTTTGAATCAAAGTATTATTTGAATCATATCATTATTATTATAGATCCATTTTTAATAAATAAATATAGCAAGTTATCTAGAGAAATACAAGGATCATTAATACGAACATAAATCACGACTACCATAGTTTTAAAACAGATTATTTTATTAAACACATTGTCTTTATTAAATACTGTATAATATGCTCGTAAACTATATAATATATTTGTAAACTAGAAATAAATGTATTTAAAATTTAGGGGTTTTCATTATTCCCCCCTTAAAATAAAGCTTCGTCCCCGAAGCTCGATCTCACCCCATTAACAATGATCATCACACTAAGAAAATTATCAATTGTAGCTACTTTACTCTAAGATTTATATCATATCTCTAACCATAATAAATTTAACCTTAGAATTAACTTTTACTTGACTCAAAGAGATGAGGAATAAGATGAGGAATAATTCGATAAGGTTCTCCACTGCAAGGAATCTCGCGTGCCTTAACCGATTGAGCTGTGCTCATATTTGTAACAATACATATGGACGACTGTCCAACAACCTAGCTCCCAAGCCATCCAGGCTTGAAAACTAGCCACTTTAGGCCCTCAATCCTAACTTGGGCTTACAAGTGGAAGGCCTGTTGTTGTAGTCAACCCATGTGTTTGCATATAAAGAACTCGCAATACTACTCATATCCCAATGTGGGATGGGGGTATTACATAGTGTGCCGACAATCTTTTAGTTTCCTCAATATTTTGGATTGTTCTAATGTTTTACTTAATCTGGCTTTATTTGTTCAGACTCAAATTATGATTCAAATTCTTTAATTTAATGTAAACAGATTCACATTCTTTAATTTAGTGTAAATATTAGATTAATACTATGAATAGAAACTTATAATTATTGAGTATATAGAACAAAAATAAATATTATACTAACATGTAATATATGTGATTTATATAACTTGAACATTATACACTATTCATATGCGGATAAATAGTCTTTTAACACTATTACTATTATTTAAATTTAATAAAACATTTTACAAGGAAAGGATAAACTAATTAAATTACTATGTAAACTTCTAATTATATTAAAATTATTATAGTACAAAATATTGTAGTATATTTCAGAAGGATTAAGTATAAGTATTGCACTTGTTAAGTAATGATTAATTATAAAATTAATAGAACAAACTATTAGGTTTTAACTATATATCAAAGTTATTATAGATTTCATACCGTGCTTAATAATTAAATAACAAGTTTTATATGATATTACTTTAGTTTTCATTTCTTGGCATATCCAGTATTATTTATGTTTTTGAACTTCATTAAGTAATATTTACTTTAATAGAATATATTGTTTTAACTAAAAATGTATGTTTAAAAGAAAATAAACTAATAATTTTATCAAAATTGAACAATATATAATATTGAAATAGTAAGTGATATATACTATATATTCACTTATAGTCAATTATTTTACTATCTCTAAGAATATTTTTTTTTAATTTCTGTGGTATTACTTATTCCATTTAAAATTAAAATAACCTTATTTTAAGTATTAAAATATATGATTTTTTATATTAAATACTAATATATAATATTTTATTTTAATATATATATCTTATAATATATTTGCTCATAATAAAATGGTTTATTTCTTTATTTGTTGAATATATAAAAATTATTTAATTATAAATTAAGATGTATATATTATAAATTATTGTAACTAAAATATTAATAAGCACTATAATTGAATATCTACATATATTTAACTTTATCAAGTATTTAGATAATCGAGTCACTCGCTTATAATAGTAATTCCCAGCGTTTAAGCAGAAAATACTATTCTGGGGGAGTTACAGTAAATTGGAATAACCTAAATTCCTGAAATTGGTTTTTACCCAACATGAGAATAGCTGGATTTCCAAGAATCGTAATTAGGGGTGTCCAAAAAAAACCGTTACCGTGGTATCGTACCGAAACCTGTTTATATTATACAAGACGGTACGGTTAACCGTACCGTTATTATTAGATATATGCGGTTTAGGTAACGGTATGTAACTTTTATACCATGGTTAACCACGGTTAACCGGTTATATATAGTCTTCAATTTTGGTTTTTGATATTTTAATATTATTTGCTATGTGCTAGTCTTTTGTATATCCTTTAACTTATATTTTGATAACTTGAACAAAGATAATCTAAAATCTAGAAAAAGGACACTCCTTACATATGACGTAATATATTATGTGCATTGAAGAGCAAGGTAAACATTATAGATAGTGTATATTGTAATTATGTTTAGTTAAATCTTTTGAGATGTATTTTTGCTATCACTTAGTTGATAAAGCAGCTTGTAAATTATGTTATTCAAATCTATGTGAATTGATTTTATCTTATATTCTTGGATTGTTTCGTGTCATTGTGATTATAAATGTGCAGGTTATATATTATATAATGAATTTATTAGATGATTGAGCATTGTATAATGGTGGATTCAATATTTGTGTTACTGTTATATGTTACGTACATAAACTAATGCTTGAACATGATATGAAATGCTTGGTGCTTTCTAGTTTTTTTTTTATTGTTTTTATTTGCTCACTTTTATCTAGTTTGTCATCATTACTCAAGGTTATTTATATGAAAAAATCTACACTGAGTTTCGGTAACCTGAGTTAAGTACTGTTCTAATGGTTAATCTGAATGCGGTTAACGATGTAAATGAAATGATAACGATATTAAACTTTTAAAAACCATATTACCCGGTTAGCCGATATATGATCAATCGCATATACTGTTAACCTTACTATGAAGACCCCAATGCTACCGGACCACCTTGACTTGACTGCGCCTCTCCCATTCTCTCAACTCACAGTAATTTACGAACCCAAACTCTGGCGATTGTACGCCTCTCTTCATTCTTTCATCATCCTTCACTCACGATTTGCAAACTGGAACAACCTAGCGCCTCTTTTCCCTCACGTTCATTCCAGAATTTTTCAAGTTTAACTGGCGAACGAACACGATCGGATCCGAGACCAACCGAAGAACATCTCCCTAGATCTGGAAGGAACCGCGAGCAAGCCGAGAAGAGGCCGGATCTAGAGCCCCGCTAGAACGTCGGGGAGGTAGATCTCCTCCTTCGTTTTTTTTTGTTGATTGATCCGATTTAAGCTAGGATTTAAATCGAAAATTAGGGGTTAAAAACCCACATTTGGGACCCGAATCTGTGAAGATGAACTAGGGTATTTGGACATTGTTGTACATACTTTTGGCTTCGGTTTAGTTGTAAAAACGCTGAACTGTGGCGGGTTTTGAAAGTCCCGAAATTTAGGACTTTGGAGACTGTCATATTCGAAAATTAGGGTTGGTATTAGTGTGGTGTTCACTTCGAAAATCTGGCTAATTGGGGGGGGGGGGGGGGGGGGGACCTGGGCCTGCCATCTAGATTTGAGACAAAAATTGATCATTTTTGCGTGGTGGAAACCTTAGTGTGTTTTCTTCACCTCTATATTATTTTCCTTCTCTGTATTTTTTCTCTCATTGATCATTGAAAGTATTTGTAAATATTTGTGGTAACTTAGTGAGACGTTAAAGTATAACAACCTGTCTCCTGCTACCCTTTTAGGAATCACGTACACCTAACTGGATGAACGTGTGACATTGAAGCCTGAACCTGTGTCCATCAAGGTATCATAATCTGCCTCCTCTTTGATGGACAACATGTAAGGCTTTGGAGAATATACCTTGTGCCTTTGATTATAACTGAGAAGATTATACTGGTTATGCATATAACAGTTATCTATTTGTGTCTTATAGGTCTTAGGCTATCAGCTCAATTATTGCTATGTTCTGATTCAAAGGTGTATCAGTGGCTTATCAATCACTTATGCTGCATGATTTGGCTTTATCCTTACAATGCTGAAGTGGTGTAATGTGATGTGCACAGGTTTTGTCATCTATAGGAGCATAGCATTGTTAAGAGACAAAAGTGGGGAGGAGGTATCTGAATCTCATGGCAGCGGATAACTCTGGTCGTCCCAATTACCCAGGGAAGCCTACTGCTTCACCCTTCGCAGGCCCCTCCTCAACCTAGCCCTTTCATGGCTTCTGGACCTGTGGTCCGACCAGAAGCCTCTGGTTTTCGGCCCCCTGCAGCATCAGGTCCTCCCAACGCTACTCCATTCTTGTCATCTGGACCTATGCATGGTCCCAGCTCTAGTGGAGCCCGGTCTGCTCCACTTCCTAGATTTAATGATCCTTCTGCTCCTACTTCGACGGGGTTTTTCCACCACAAGCTCCACCTGCAACGAATAATTTCCAGCGTTTCCCACCACCACAGTATACTGGAACCATTCCAACTATCTCAGCTCGTCCACCAACAGTTGGCCCCCCTAATTTGACCGCATCAATGCTGCCAAGTGTTCACCCTTCAGTTCAATCTTCTTTTATTCAACCATCGAGTGTGCCACCTTTTAGCTCTCAACCACAGGCGCCACCGCCTGATAAGACTGGAATACTACCTCCCAATTACGCCACTGGTCCGCCAGTATCTTCTTCTTACTATGGAGCACAACCAGGTTATGCACCACCATCCCAATATATGCTTTCACGTGAACCAGTTCAACATGTTTCTGGGCCGCCAACTGGTACTATGCAGGGCCTCGTAGAAGACTTCAGTTCTCTCTCTCTAGGGGCTGTTCCAGGTTCAATGGATCCAGGGCTTGATTTGAAGGCGTTGCCTAGGCCACTTGAGGGTGACATTGAGCCTACTCATTCAGAGGTGTATCCAATGAACTGCAAATCCAGATACTTACGCATCACTACTAATGGAGTACCTAACTCACAGTCATTGGTTTCAAGGTGGCATTTACCTCTTGGAGCTGTTGTTTGTCCCCTTGCAGAAGCTCCTGAGGGGGTGAGTTTCAGTGTGTGTCAAGCTTTTTGCATTATGAATCTTTCTCTAAAAGCTATACCTTCTTTCAGGAGGAGGTGCCTGTAGTTAATTTTGCTTCGACTGGCATTATTCGTTGTAGAAGATGCCGTACATACGTGAACCCATATGTTACATTTACAGATGGGGGGAGAAAGTGGCGTTGCAACATTTGTGCTTTACTGAATGATGGTATGCTTCCCCCATTTGAACTCCTGTCGTTGTATGTTTGTTTCTAGTTAGGTTCTAGCATGCCTTTCATGTCAGTTCTCTCTCTCTCTCTCTCTCTCTCTCTTGACTTTGTTGTAATTTGTAGTGGTCCTTACTGTGTGCTAGGCTTCCTTCCATGATGCAGCAAATTTTTGTTCTCTTGCATTGTGGTTATCTTGGTGTATTCATAAAGGGTCATTGTGACCATGGTGAACTAATGAGTGGTAGAGATATTAATTATGTTAGCTGATGTTATTGGGATTGGAGATAACTATTCTTGGTGTTATTGTGTTTACATTTATGCAGTCCCTGGAGATTATTTTGCTCACTTAGATGCTACTGGAAGAAGAATTGACATGGATCAACGGCCTGAACTAAATCAGGGCAGTGTTGAATTTGTTGCTCCAACTGAAATATGGTGCGGCCACCTATGCCTCCATTGTACTTTTTTCTGATAGATGTATCAGTCTCTGCTGTTAAAAGTGGCATGCTTGAGGTAAGTGAGTTTTCTGTAACCCAAAACTCTGTGATGCAGTGATCTTCTTTGGCCTTATTTCTTTCTGCAAAATTATGCTATCACTGATGTATAACTGTCAGTATATGCTGGAAACAGTATTTATTTTATCTAGACTTATCTTAGAAATCAGATGCCCTTTTTCCTAGTGAAGACACGCTTATCATATTCACACATCCTGACGGCCGGAAATGAGTTGGGAAACCAATTTACATCTTGGCCACAATGCACAAAAATCCAAGTTATGGAAATTATAAATAGTGATACCAATAATGCCAGATCAACACTATCTTAAGATGTTCTTGTCCCAACTGATGATTATGGTGCTTTGTTAGGGAAGCAAAGAAAACTTCAGTATAGAGCATGCACTATGGATGGTGTCATGAGTATCCGGCATACAGATCCAGAAAAAGAACATGTTTCCCTTTAATTGTCACTCAGTTAAACACTAATCAATCTTAGGGGTGTTCATGGTAAGGCCGTATACCGGTTAACCGGGTAATATGGTTTTTTAAAATTTGATACCGTTACCATTCCATTTACATCGGTTAACCGCATTCAGATTAACCATTTAAAGCGGTACAGTAACTTAGGTTAACCGAAACCGGGTGTAGATTTTTCTATGTAAATAACCTTGAGTAATGATAACAAACTAGATAAAAGTGAGCATATAAAAACAATAAAAAAACTAGAAAGCACCAAGCATTTCATATCATGTCCAAGCATTAGTTTATATTAACACAAATATTGAATCCACCATTATACAATGCTCAATCATCTAATAAATTCATTATATAATATATAAACTGCACATTTTATAATGGCAATGACACGAAACAATCCAAGAATATAAGACAAAATCAATTCGCGTAGATTCAAACAACATAATTTACAAGCTGCTTTATCAACCAAGTGATAGCAAAATACATCTCAAAGATTTAACAAAACATAATTACTAAATATACTATCTATAATGCTTACCTTGCTCTTCAATGCACATAATATATTACGTCATATATAAAGAGTCCTTTTTCTAGATTCCAGATTATCTTTGTTCAAGTTATCAAAATATAAGTTAAAGGATATACAAAAGACTAGCACATAGCAAATAATATTAAAATATTAAAAACCAAAATTGAAGATATATGTATATATAAATATATAGTTTATATATATAACCGGTTAACCGCGGTTAACCACGGTATAAAAGTTATATACCGTTACCGAAAACCGCATTTGTCTAATAATAATGGTACAATTAACCGGTTAGATGGTACGGTATAAACAGGTTTCGGTACAGTACCACAATAATAGGTTTTTTTGGGCACCCCTACTAATCATCCACATAGAATGAATGCCAAGCAGCATTCTTTGTTATTGCTGAAATATATCTGTAAGCTCCAATGCCAGATACCATATGGTGAGAAAACACTTCACCTCTATTAGTTAAAGCAATAAGCTAGCACCCCCTATCATTAGCACACAATGCACCCCTATCATTAGCACACATTTTTAAGGAAATAAAACAAATAATAAAATGGTGTCATGGTATAGATATACATTAGTAGCCTCACGTTGAGATTTGAACTCAAAGCTCATACAATTGACGCAAGGCTATTTAAAAAATCATGTTTAATCTAACAAATCAGAGTTCAAAACTCCTGAAAATTGAGCACATTTTGGTAACTTCACCGTGTATAGTCAAGCGCAAGCAGTCATGGGTTATGTGCATTTCCATGAAGTCAGAACAACTTATGTTTTTTCATTGTCAATAAGCCCACCGAGTATCATACATTTATACTCACATCAAATGCACACGCTCACCTTCACACACTTCCTGTAATTTGTAGAACCAAAATAATTTTGGTCAAGTATCATTTACTAGCATCATTTAGAGACAAACATGCTTTGTTTGGCTACTCAGAAAAGGAACAAATTTGCAGAAACAAGAATGACCTTTTTCTATCATCATGTATGGGTTCCCAGGCGATTGCCTCCCATCTAATCCCAAGTTTGGATTTAGTGTTGGTGCACCAATAATAGGATTGAGGAGAGGTCAAGAAAAAGAACAGATTTCATGGTTAATTCATTATGTTATTCCAATTTCATTCCAAACATCCTTATTCCCATGATTATCATTCTTTTTCCCAAAAACTATTGGATTAAAAAAACGTATTTTCAGACTTGAATAATAAAAAAAATCTTGCAAATTGAACAAGTTCCCCAATCCTGCAATAAGCAAACAGGAAAGCCGATGCCAGCATCTTGGCCAATGTTTATCCAAGCATCTAAAACTTCATAACCAAATTTACAAGAACTCTAGCAAAAGAAAGCATACCTTTGAAAGATCAGCAGCCAAATCCATATTCAAACACTTGGCTATATCTGGAGAGCATCCTACCAATCCAAATGACAAACCGGAAACCATCATCTAACATATAGAGTCCTCTTGAATCTAGGCTATCAATAGTAAGAGGTAGTCTACTATCACCAAGATCATCAGAATGAGCAGATGCCTGCAAGGATGAAAGCATATTCAGGTTATTGAGCCAGCAACAGTATTAAGACGACTCTTATGGCTACAGATATTACCCACCTTTGCTAGATAGTCATCTAGCCTAACAAATGAAGGATAGAGAAGCTTCAGCAATCTCTTAACAGGTAAAACCATCATAGTGGACCCTGCAGCACAACGTTCATCCAATTGGACATCTGCATATCCTCCTCGGACAGGGGCTGATTTACAAAGGGCGAGGCCATATAAAGGCAAGTACTTCAATGAATCAGGATAAATCATCCTCCCAGCTAACCGATGCTGCACAGCATAGAGATTACGATATTCTTTTAAACTTTTCACAATCTTGAGGATTATCATATTCCGTGAATCATCCAGTTTGCTTGATAATGATTTCTCAATAGCTGCACCAAAAAGAGAGAATATTTTAACTTCAAATTCATTTAAGAAATGAAGGAACGATAGTCAGCATAAAAAAACTCATAAGCCCTACCTAGCCTTGCAAGCAGAGAAACAATCGCACCAGTATCGTAGTACACCTACGATACATTTCCCCCAGATCAGAAACCACTGGGGCTGCAGCTGTGTGTACTCTTATGCGCCGTTCTCCACATGATGAAGTGTATCTACCATGCTGTCAAGGAGAACTTAAGTTCCTCTCAAAGAACATACCATTAGTGCAACAAACAAAAGAGAGAAGGAGCAATAACATTCCACTGAAATTCATGCACATTCCCTAAAATTACAAAGCAAATATATTAAAATATTCAGCCTGAAATAATTAATATGTGAATTTGAAAATAGTACATCATAATAGAAAACAAAGGATACAACAAAGCAACTTGGAAGTATACAGTCTGAGTAGTTAGTAAAGTCTCTTCAAGGGACATTTGCATAGCAAATGCCTTATCACAATCCACAGCTGGAAGTGCCAGCAAATCAGTGGAGCGCAGCATGAAGTTCCCATGATAGGACGTAAATCTCACACCTTGGTAGGAAATAGAAAAATTAGACAGGTCAGCCTTCCCTGTCAAAATTAACTTACAAAAGGCACACAGTAGAAACAATGACAAGAAACCAAACCTTTTCCACATCTTATACGCATCACAGCTTCCCAAGCTGTTTCTCTAGTTAGATCTCTAGTTAACTCATGTTTTAACTTCTCTCCATGCACTGACGACTGAAAGCTGGGATAATAATACACCTGGCCACCGGTGTACTTAGAAATGGTACCTGTGGAGTATTATTATTAAACCATCATTAGTTAATTAATGGGGCCAAAATAGCTTAGCAAGTAGATAGTATTTAGCAATCAGGATGGAACCAAACTGTTCATCAGCAAAAACAAAAGTGTCAAATCCGATGATATACATTCTGAAAGCTCTTTCACAAAAATTACAAGCTAAAAGATTAATAGTAGCCCTTCACGAATCAGATGACAGCTAGCAATGAGTGAACTCGAGAGGACTCTTTTTGCCTATTATTCCACAGT
The DNA here is from genome assembly GCA_023374045.1 of Limonium bicolor. Taxonomy (NCBI): domain Eukaryota; kingdom Viridiplantae; phylum Streptophyta; class Magnoliopsida; order Caryophyllales; family Plumbaginaceae; genus Limonium; species Limonium bicolor. The sequence continues at coordinate 45,250,167 of CM041776.1, read as the reverse complement.
ACAGCACATTTCAGCTGGAACTTTGCATGGTCAACTGCAAACATTAATAGCCATGAAAATATCACCTCTTATCTAAGTTCTCTCAGAATGATATTGCAGTTCTTCCATTTATCAAAGATGATGGCAGACAGAAAGAGAGTGAGAGTTGCAGCCAATCGATAAGCTATGCCTTTTACCAAGAATGGGCCTAATTTACCATGATAATGGAGGACTAATTCACTGAATTTCAGTTCAAAAAGGAGCAATAAATCTATGTTTCAGCACCGTAATTAATGCGCTTACTTCAAATGAAAAAAAATACCTAAGGATGCTATGTCAGAGTACTTGTCACTGAAGGCATATACATTGACAGCTATCTGAAACTTAGTAAACTCTGCGGCCATTTGCTTATAAAATGGATCTTCTGCTACCCTAAGTGTAGCTTCTTTATCTGTTCCATAGACACGGGCATCATCTCCTCGCAATCTCAATCTACCAACACCAATAGATGGAAGGGTATTCTGGAATATCAACAATTTACCACCCAGTTGATTCTGCAACAATCAGCATATCAAGTCAGAATGACGTGAATGCACCAAGTTAAGGAAAGAATAAAATTTACATTGCTAAAGAGATCAATATGACAATTTTTAACAATAAAATGGAGATCCTTGAAGAGTTAGTCAACACACAATCAGCATATCGAGTCAGAATGAAGTGAATGCACTAAGTTAAGGAAAGAATAAATTTTACATTGATAAAGAGACCAATATGACAATTTTTAACAATGAATCTATGACAATAAAATGAAGATCCTTGAGGAGTTAGTCAACACACCATCACCATAAATGCTGCTTTCAAGGCAGGGCCAAAAGCAGACTCTACATTCATAGTATTCTGAAACATAGTCGGCAAGCTATCTAAAATGTGTCCACCACATTTCTAGAATCGGACAGGTTGACAAGGAGATCATCAGGCAGGGGGACAAAGATATCATCTACATCAGAAACTACCATCATCTGGGGCTGCGTCAATGAAGCCTGAAAATATGGAAGGTCATTCGTAGACACACGTAAAACAAATAAATATAGTTTAGCTAAACATGATTGAAAATTTAAGTAGCAGATCTTCACTTGCCTTCAAGTTGTAGAAATGTAAGGTGCTGTCAAATGTTATGAAGCCGATTTGAGTTCTTGGGAATCCAGGTAGCTCATCCAAGCAAGACTTTATAGTTTGGGCCACAACCTAAGCCATATTAACATAAAAGAACAAAGCTCATTTACACCAGTTGATAGTTTATATGAAAATGATAGGTGAAATCAAAGAAAATCACTCCAAGTTACAGTGTTATTTTAGGCATTATTTTGCCCAAATCAAGTACTTGATCTATGACAACAATAAAAAAAATCACGAAAGTTTGTTAATTGCAAAACACATTTCACCACCTATCAACCGCTATATCCCTTATGCAAGGATGAGCAAACCCCTAACTTTGTTTAGGACAGCTAGATTTGATTTCAGTTCACAGCTAAAGAACATCGACCAATGTATTAGAATAAAACATTTGTGGGAAGCATAAAAATTATAAGCAAGTACCATGAATCACACCTTACATTATTGAGACTGCATGTATATCTAGATAAAATAAATACTGTTTCCAGCATATACTGACAGTTATACATCAGTGATAGCATAATTTTGCAGAAAGAAATAAGGCCAAAGAAGATCACTGCATCACAGAGTTTTGGGTTACAGAAAACTCACTTACCTCAAGCATGCCACTTTTAACAGCAGAGACTGATACATCTATCAGAAAAAAGTACAATGGAGGCATAGGTGGCCGCACCATATATTCAGTTGGAGCAACAAATTCAACACTGCCCTGATTTAGTTCAGGCCGTTGATCCATGTCAATTCTTCTTCCAGTAGCATCTAAGTGAGCAAAATAATCTCCAGGGACTGCATAAATGTAAACACAATAACACCAAGAATAGTTATCTCCAATCCCAATAACATCAGCTAACATAATTAATATCTCTACCACTCATTAGTTCACCATGGTCACAATGACCCTTTATGAATACACCAAGATAACCACAATGCAAGAGAACAAAAATTTGCTGCATCATGGAAGGAAGCCTAGCACACAGTAAGGACCACTACAAATTACAACAAAAAGTCAGAGAGAGAGAGAGAGAGAGAGAGAGAGAGAGAGAGAACTTGAAAAGGAACATGCATGCTAGACCTAACTAGAACAAACATACAACGACAGGAGTTCAAATGGGGGAAGCATACCATCATTCAGTAAAGCACAAATGTTGCAACGCCACTTTCTCCCCCATCTGTAAATGTAACATATGGGTTCACGTATGTACGGCATCTTCTACAACGAATAATGCCAGTCGAAGCAAAATTAACTACAGGCACCTCCTCCTGAAAGAAGGTATAGCTTTTAGAGAAAGATTCATAATGCAAAAAGCTTGACACACACTGAAACTCACCCCCTCAGGAGCTTCTGCAAGGGGACAAACAACAGCTCCAAGAGGTAAATGCCACCTTGAAACCAATGACTGTGAGTTAGGTACTCCATTAGTAGTGATGCGTAAGTATCTGGATTTGCAGTTCATTGGATACACCTCTGAATGAGTAGGCTCAATGTCACCCTCAAGTGGCCTAGGCAACGCCTTCAAATCAAGCCCTGGATCCATTGAACCTGGAACAGCCCCTAGAGAGAGAGAACTGAAGTCTTCTACGAGGCCCTGCATAGTACCAGTTGGCGGCCCAGAAACATGTTGAACTGGTTCACGTGAAAGCATATATTGGGATGGTGGTGCATAACCTGGTTGTGCTCCATAGTAAGAAGAAGATACTGGCGGACCAGTGGCGTAATTGGGAGGTAGTATTCCAGTCTTATCAGGCGGTGGCGCCTGTGGTTGAGAGCTAAAAGGTGGCACACTCGATGGTTGAATAAAAGAAGATTGAACTGAAGGGTGAAACACTTGGCAGCATTGATGCGGTCAAATTAGGGGGGCCAACTGTTGGTGGACGAGCTGAGATAGTTGGAATGGTTCCAGTATACTGTGGTGGTGGGAAACGCTGGAAATTATTCGTTGCAGGTGGAGCTTGTGGTGGAACAAACCCCGTCGAAGTAGGAGCAGAAGGATCATTAAATCTAGGAAGTGGAGCAGACCGGGCTCCACTAGAGCTGGGACCATGCATAGGTCCAGATGACAAGAATGGAGTAGCGTTGGGAGGACCTGATGCTGCAGGGGGCCGAAAACCAGAGGCTTCTGGTCGGACCACAGGTCCAGAAGCCATGAAAGGGCTAGGTTGAGGAGGTGGGCCTGCGAAGGGTGAAGCAGTAGGCTTCCCTGGGTAATTGGGACGACCAGAGTTATCCGCTGCCATGAGATTCAGATACCTCCTCCCCACTTTTGTCTCTTAACAATGCTATGCTCCTATAGATGACAAACCTGTGCACATCACATTACACCACTTCAGCATTGTAAGGATAAAGCCAAATCATGCAGCATAAGTGATTGATAAGCCACTGATACACCTTTGAATCAGAACATAGCAATAATTGAGCTGATAGCCTAAGACCTATAAGACACAAATAGATAACTGTTATATGCATAACCAGTATAATCTTCTCAGTTATAATCAAAGGCACAAGGTTATATTCTCCAAAGCCTTACATGTTGTCCATCAAAGAGGAGGCAGATTATGATACCTTGATGGACACAGGTTCAGGCTTCAATGTCACACGTTCATCCAGTTAGGTGTACGTGATTCCTAAAAGGGTAGCAGGAGACAGGTTGTTATACTTTAACGTCTCACTAAGTTACCACAAATATTTACAAATACTTTCAATGATCAATGAGAGAAAAAATACAGAGAAGGAAAATAATATAGAGGTGAAGAAAACACACTAAGGTTTCCACCACGCAAAAATGATCAATTTTTGTCTCAAATCTAGATGGCAGGCCCAGGTCCCCCAGATCCACCCCCCCCCCCCCAATTAGCCAGATTTTCGAAGTGAACACCACACTAATACCAACCCTAATTTTCGAATATGACAGTCTCCAAAGTCCTAATTTCGGGACTTTCAAAACCCGCCACAGTTCAGCGTTTTTACAACTAAACCGAAGCCAAAAGTATGTACAACAATGTCCAAATACCCTAGTTCATCTTCACAGATTCGGGTCCCAAATGTGGGTTTTTAACCCCTAATTTTCGATTTAAATCCTAGCTTAAATCGGATCAATCAACAAAAAAAACGAAGGAGGAGATCTACCTCCCCGACGTTCTAGCGGGGCTCTAGATCCGGCCTCTTCTCGGCTTGCTCGCGGTTCCTTCCAGATCTAGGGGAGATGTTCTTCGGTTGGTCTCGGATCCGATCGTGTTCGTTCGCCAGTTAAACTTGAAAAATTCTGGAATGAACGTGAGGGAAAAGAGGCGCGTAGGTTGTTCCAGTTTGCAAATCGTGAGTGAAGGATGATGAAAGAATGAAGAGAGGCGTACAATCGCCAGAGTTTGGGTTCGTAATTACTGTGAGTTGAGAGAAGGGGAGGCGCAGTCAAGTCAAGTGGTCCGGTAGCATTGGGTAAATTCGTAGTGAGTAAGAAGATATGGATAGAGTGCGCAGCAGTATGGTGAGTGTTGGGTTTAGTTTAGTTAGTTATTCGTCTAATGGTTAAATCACATGTCAATATGTAATTGCTCTATATCTAATAAGAGTACACATGTCAGTAGTAGTGTTACAGTCATTTATAACGCAGCAAACGTTAAGTCCCAGACGAACTCATTCCGACTTCTGATCGTTAATTGGTTTAAGCGTAAATCACTCTGGTAACAAATGTTAACTTGAGTGTATTGTGGTTGTTAACCAATTAAAAAGTGACAGTCTATTACTTTTGAGTAAAAGTACATTAAACTACAGAGCAAATCGCATCCATAGAACTAAGGTTACCGTATATGCGATTGATCTTATATCAGCTAAAAATATTTTAAAGTTTAATACGTATCATTTCATTTACATCGTTAACCGCATTCAGATTAACCATTAGAACAGTACTTAATCAGGTTACCGAAATTCATGTAGATTTTTTCTATATAAATAACCTTGAGTAATGATGACAAACTAGATAAAAGTGAGCAAATAAAAACAATAAAAAAAAACTAGAAAGCACAAGCATTTCATATCATGTTCAAGCATTAGTTTATATACGTAACATATAACAGTAACACAAATATTGAATCCACCATTATACAATGCTCAATCATCTAATAAATTCATTATATAATATATAACCTGCACATTATAATCACAATGACACGAAACAATCCAAGAATATAAGATAAAATCAATTCACATAGATTTGAATAACATAATTTACAAGCTGCTTTATCAACTAAGTGATAGCAAAAATACATCTCAAAAGATTTAACTAAACATAATTACAATATACACTATCTATAATGTTTACCTTGCTCTTCAATGCACATAATATATTACGTCATATGTAAGGAGTGTCCTTTTTCTAGATTTTAGATTATCTTTGTTCAAGTTATCAAAATATAAGTTAAAGGATATACAAAAGACTAGCACATAGCAAATAATATTAAAATATCAAAAACCAAAATTGAAGACTATATATAACCGGTTAACCGTGGTTAACCATGGTATAAAAGTTACATACCGTTACCTAAACCGCATATATCTAATATAACGGTACGGTTAACCGTACCGTCTTGTATAATATAAACAGGTTTCGGTACGATACCACGGTAACGGGTTTTTTTGGACACCCCTAATTACGATTCTTGGAAATCCAGCTATTCTCATGTTGGGTAAAAACCAATTTCAGGAATTTAGGTTATTCCAATTTACTGTAACTCCCCCAGAATAGTATTTTCTGCTTAAACGCTGGGAATTACTATTATAAGCGAGTGACTCGATTATCTAAATACTTGATAAAGTTAAAATATATGTAGATATTCAATTATAGTGCTTATTAATATTTTAGTTACAATAATTTATAATATATACATCTTAATTTATAATTAAATAATTTTTATATATTCAACAAATAAAGAAATAAACCATTTATTATGAGCAAATATATTATAAGATATATATATTAAAATAAAATATTATATATTAGTATTTATATATAAAAAATCATATATTTTAATACTTAAAATAAGGTTATTTTAATTTTAAATGGAATAAGTAATACCACAGAAATTAAAAAAAAAATTCTTAGAGATAGTAAAATAATTGACTATAAGTGAATATAATGTGTATATCACTTACTATTTCAATATTATATATTGTTCATTTTTGATAAAATTATAGTTTATTTCTTTTAAACATACATTTTTAGTTAAAACAATATATTCTATTAAAGTAAATATTACTTAATGAAGTTCAAAAACATAAATAATACTGGATATGCCAAGAAATGAAAACTAAAGTATATTATCATATAAACTTGTTATTTTAATTATTAAGCACGGTATGAAATCTATAATAACTTTGATATATAGTTAAAACCTAATAGTTTGTTCTATAATTTTATAATTAATCATTACTTAACAAGTGCAATACTTATACTTAATCCTTCTGAATATACTACAAATATTTTGTACTATAATAATTTTAATATAATTAGAAGTTTACATAGTAATTTAATTAGTTTTTCTTTCCTTGTAAAATGTTTTATTAAATTTAAATAATTAGTAATAGTTTTAAAGACTATTTATCCGCATATGAATAGTGGTATAATGTTCAAGTTATATAAATCACATTCATATTACATGTTAGTATAATATTTTATTTTATGTTCTATATACTCAATAATTATAAGTTTCTATTCATAGTATTAATCTAATATTTACACTAAATTAAAGAATGTGAATCTGTTTACATTAAATTAAAGAATTTGAATCATAATTTGAGTCTGAACAAATAAAGCCAGATTAAGTAAAACATTAGAACAATCCAAAATATTGAGGAAACTAAAAGATTGTCGGCACACTATGTAATACCCATCCCACATTGGGAATGAGTAGTATTGCGAGTTCTTTATATGCAAACACATGGGTTGACTACAACAACAGGCCTTCCACTTGTAAGCCCAAGTTAGGATTGAGGGCCTAAAGTGGCTAGTTTTCAAGCCTGGATGGCTTGGGAGCTAGGTGTTGGACAGTCGTCCATATGTATTGTTACAAATATGAGAGCAATCGGATGAGATAGCTTACGTGGAGCATCCTGTAGTGTGATAGAGTCCGTACTTGCGTGATCATTATTCTTGCAGTAGAACCTTATCGAATTATCATCTTATTCTATTATTCTCATCTTTGAGTCAAGTAAAAGTAATATTCTAAGGTTAAATTTATTATGGTTAGAGATATGATATAATCTTAGAGTAAGTAGCTACATTGATTAATTTCTAGTGTGATCATTGGTAATGGGGTGAGATCGAGCTTCGGGGACGAAGCTTTATTTTAAGGGGGGAATAATGAAATACCCCTAAATTTTAAATACATTTATTTTCTAGTTTACAAATATATTATATAGTTTACGAGCATATTATACAGTATTTAATAAAGACAATGTGTTTAATAAAATAATCTGTTTTAAAACTATGGTAGTCGTGATTTTATGTTCGTATTAATGATCCTTGTATTTCTCTAGATAACTTGCTAATTTATTTATTAAAAATGGATCTATAATATAATGATATGATTCAAATAATACTTTTGATTCAAAATAAATCTATTATATAGTTTAGTAGTAGTAGTATATCAGTTTGCAAGTATAATAAGTAGTTTATGAGGATTATACTATAATTTACGAGCATGTTATATAGTATTTAATAAAAATGATTCATTTTAATAAATAACCGATTCAAAATACGCTGGTTATGGTTTTCGATGTAATAATGTGATCCATGTGTATTTTGTATTATTTTAATGTACTTATTTGATTACAACTTATTATAATAATTATAGTTTTGTTTACATACACTAAATAAGTTAGTTTCAGTATATGTCGGTTACACCTTTGATATTTTCTGATTTATTAATCTTTCCATATTTCCAACTTCATTTATTAAATCACCTTTAACTTTCCACATTTCCTAACTTTTAATTTTCTATTCATTAAAAAGTTTAATTTTCTTTATTGATTGAATAATTACTTTCTCTATTAATTAAACAGTTTTTATTCCTCACTCTTCAGTTACCCTCCGACCTCCTATATATACGCTCATTTGATGTTCCATTTTATCTGTCCATCCTCTATATTCGAATACCTCTTCTTCATCTAGACTAGAAAAAAAAATTCCTTCTATGTCGTGCCTCCTTACTCTGGATCATAGATTCAAAAAGGAAAAAAAAATCTCTCTTCTCACACACACAAAAAAGGAAAAGATGAAAAAAAAGGGATCAATTAGTTTTCTTTTTCTATCTTGGGCGGCCACAATATGAAGTAACGGGAGCATGTAGCAGTAGCTAGAGTTGTTTCTTTCATTGATGATGTCAACAAATCAGTGCTAAATTTGTAAACGAAGAGTAGTGGCTAATTATATGTTTGGTGGGTGCAAATGATAACGTTCTTTTTAGGTAAGTTACTACGTTCACTAATTTTTATTATATTCATAATAATTAATTTTCACGTAGATGAGAATTTTGTGTGTGATCATTGTTTGAGATTGAAGTGTTAAGTGTTAGTGATAATTTCATTTTCTTATGTGAGTGATTTATTTTGTAATGGACATCAGTGGTTATTTAAATATATTTCTAAAAGAGATTGATGGAAAATTGTCATGAGTTTATTTATGAGATCAACTGATATTGTTGTGAAATCGTTAACGAAATGATTTTGTGAAAATTGAATTATTTATTCAATAAGGATGATATCATAATGTATTTATTGGTGAAATATGTGGATTTTGATGAGATTATATGGTAAAGAATAATAACGAATAAAAGAATTTTTAAGAGAAGAAAACCATGGTGCATGTGAGCCGTATTAGGACACATGAATGGGATGATAAATGCGGGCCGCATTAGGACGCATTACTATGAGATATTGTGGGCCGCATTAGGACACAATTAGCCATATTTCTACTCCTTAGTCTTTTGTACTATTGGGGGGTGTGCACACTTAAGGATTTAGTGGCGAGTTGGATTCCCGGCTGCGTGTTGGGGTCCGGGTTACAGCTGCGTGTTGTACCCAAAAGTGAGAAAAGTTGGATTCTCGGCTGCGTGTTAGGGTCGGGTTACAGCTGCGTGTTGTACCCAAAGAGAAAGTAAAGTTGTTTTGTCCTAGCCGCGCGTTGGGACAAGGAAGATAATTAAATTAAATTGACTATTATATTATTGGGTAAATAAGAAATCATGAAGTATTCTACAATGATGATGATGATGTTATTAGTGTGTGTTAATATTATTGAATGATTTGTATATGGTGTGGTTATATTATTAAAATGGTTTTCAAAAGAGAAAATGTTTTTACAGAGTGAAGTGGTAGCTTACTCAGTTTTTCTGACTTTATCGTGGCTCTTTCTATGTTTGTTTGGATTTCTGCCATAGGTACTGATGAAGTCCTTGGGGTTTGGGAAGGCGACTCCACATAGGCTAGTTATTTGTTATTGAATTTTATTTTAGTCTTTAAGACTTGTGCAATTTTAAGAAATTATTATTATGGACATTGGATTTTCTTGTCAAAAATAATGAATTGGTCATTTAGTTAATTGTTTAGGCTTCACTTGTTCTTTTGCGAGTGTGGCAGTAATACTCCGGATTAGGTTTTGTTTCCGCTGCTTATCAATATAAAACTTGAATTGTAAAAAAATTGACCTAATAAAATGTTAGAAAATCCGGGGTGTTACACACTATTTAGCGAAATTCTCAATCGAGCATGAGAAATCCAATGAACTACTTCAAAAGGATTGCACAAAAAGAACATCAAGTCAAAGAAAATCGTATACAGATCTCACACTTTAATACCACCAATCGGTTTGTCCCCTTACCCGTTGAGGGATCACTTAAAGAGAGCGTCAACGAAATTACCTGGAGATGAGATGGGAAAAAAATGAAGACGGACACAACAATCACTCGAAGAAGAAGATAAGACTAGTGTCGAGATGGATTCACGCAGGGGATGACAGACAGATGAAGAATGATAAGGTATTTGATCTGAGTTGGATCCTGATGAAGGAGAGACAGCTGGGTTTGGGACATGGCGGAGTCTCTTTGAAGAACAAAGCCATTTTCAAAATAAAAATAAATGTGTTAGTTGTTTTCTTCCAAGAGAATCCTACCACGTCCTAAACCCACCCATCACTCCTCCATCTAAACCCAACCCAGATAGAACACTTTTTGTTTCTCCATCTGCTCGTCATCCCCTCCACGAATCCATCTAGCACTAGCCTTGTCTTCTCTTTCGAGTGATCGTTGTGGTCGTCTTCATCTCTTCTCCCATCTCATCTCCAGGTAACTTCGTTGATATTCTCTTCAAGTGATCCCTTAACAAGTAAGGGGACAGGCCGATTGGTGGTATTAAAGTGTCAAGCCCCTGTGGCTTGGTCGGCAGTGGAGTGTGATATTCTAGGTTCAAAACTCACCCACTGCCATGTGTTTTTAGTGCAATCTTGTTGAAGTAGTTCACCGAATTCTCGTGCTCGATTGAAAATTTTACTTAGAAGTGTGTTGGCACTCTTCATCATTATTTTCCTCCATATTTGGATTATTCCAATTTTTTGCTCAATCTAGCTTTAGATATTCAGAATATGATCCACATGCTTTAATTTAGTGTAAATAAGATTGGGGATGTAAACAAATTGTCATACACTGTTTATGTTCTTTTGAATATAAATAATTTTGTGATATGATGTTTTCCAAGTTTATACTTGTTCTCGGCTTGTTTTTTTATAAGTACGGTAAGTTTTGAACCCATGACCTTTGGTTCGAGGATACCACTCCTCTACCGACCAAGCCACGAGGGCTTAGTTGTTCTTGGCTTGTACCTTAAACTATATGATGAGCTTCTTCCTACCTAACTTTACCCGATTTTTCCGTGTTTCGGTTTATGACTTTATACCTGGGACTGCCATCTAAATTTGAAACAAAAATTAATCCTTTTTGCGTGGTGGAAGCCTTAGTGTTTTTTCCTCACCTCTATGTTATTTTGTGTCCCTTATCTATTTTTATGGGTTTAACATTTTCAGAAGAGAGAATAAATGGTTTATTTTCTATATTTTTTTCTCTCATTGATCATTGAAAGTATTTTATTGTAGATGTTTCTCAAAACCATAATTATCCTAATTACCATAACCCTAAGTTAAACTCACAAGATTCACAATAATACAAAAGCTCACATGTCAACCATTTGTTCACTTAATTACTGAAACATGCAAAACCACACACGTCTATACCAAGAATCGTAGTACAATAAAGTTTGTTCAAACCAATTAATAATTACGAAGGTTTAATTTCAAACTTAAAAACAGGGTTTCAGATTCACTCACCACTTCAGGAAACCCTAAAATAGTTAGTGTTTCTCTGATTATCTTTTTGGATTTTGCTTCTTTGACTGGATTACCACTCTTTATAGTGTTTTTCAACATGGAAGAACAGAGAAAAAGAATGTGAATAGATTAGAGCAGATTCGAGGAAGAACTAGAACAAAAAACCACAACGATTGAAGCCCTTACCTCAAACTTTGTTTTCGGTTTGGACGAAAATGGAGCACCGCCCTTATGTGTCCCCTCATATTTCATTTTAATCAACTTGAAAAAGAAAAGCAGTAAAAGTAAGTATGATGGTTTTGATTTAGGATCCAGAAGAAGGTCACACAACAAGAATAACACTTACCTTTACAAATCGGTTTTGATATAGCTGAGATGCAACAACTCCAACAGTTATCATCGCAGAGGCGCAGACATACATAGAAGATGAAGAGAAATGCAGAGTAATTGCTCTTGTTCGCCGGTTAGGGGTTTGTTCAAAGAAAGAATGAAATGGAGAGAGGTTGAATGCGATGAGATTGCCGGACGAGATCACAATGATCACTTTTATAATAATAGGCCAATAAATAAAATAGATAGGTGAAAGTGAAATTACTTCCAGAATAAAAGCAAGTATTGGATGTACATTTCTATGAGATATATTATATGGTGAATGTGCATGTTTGTGTCAAAGTATTATGGGTAAGATAAAGTGTAATGATCTCTTCCAAAGTAACAATAGGTTTCCCTTCGACGGGAGTGTGTGCTTGTTTCTGTTGAAACTTTGGATGTTGCTGAAGATGTAGTTTATCAAGGTGGATCGAGTTTATTTATGTTACAAGTTAACCGGGTGAAGCAACAAGTTAATAGGAACCTACATTGAAGAAAAACAAATAAAGTTATGGACACGAAGTGCTGCACAGTCGGAGCTTAGAGTTTACATCGATCAACTCAATTGAACAAAATGAGTCTTTGAGATGCAAGATTTAAGGGCCGCTATCATCAAAACATTGACAATATCCACCTCGGGCCGTAAAAATTAGGATTAACAACTTAGTAACATGTTAGATCCGTAAATATAGCAATATGGATGTTAAGGTCCTTATATTCGGAATTGGGCCAATCAGCTGTAACAAACGCGAAAATCATGGTCAAACGATGCCAAGTCATCCAATGGCTTGGTAGTTGTCTGAAAATTAAGGGACACGGCTTAGCAACGTTCATAAAGAAGTCAAGTTCGAGTTTTGAGCAACTACAACGTTCAAAAGCAAAAATTTCATAAACATACTTTATCTACAACCATAAGGGGTTGCTATAAAAGGATAATAATTACATCATTTCAAATTGCGCTTTCATTACATACTTACGAGTTATTAGAGAGAATTTTATTTGGTAATCAGAGAGAATAGTTAATGTCATTTTGGTTAAGATAGTTTGAGCTTCGTAGTTAGATTAAATATAGGGTGTTCCTAGATTCACTATACTTATCACAGTGTTGATCAGAGAGAGTGAAGGATAAGTGAGTGAGATTCTATTAAGTAAAACTTTTTTTCTTAGTGGGCATTGTAAGTTATTTATTATGATCAATAATAGAGAGTTTACATTGTGTAAGATTTCATGTTGACTAACTGCTTCCGCTACCTAAAGTTCGATAAAGTCAAAGTGTTTCATATACTCACCGCTTGGAACACTTTGAGTTAGCCCATCAATTATACACGTGGTATCCGAGCCTGGTTGCTGACAAACCCACTACATCAAGATCAGATCTTCTCTTCAACCAGAACAATAAAATTCCCTTCCACATTGTAGTACCCACCATTTTGTGAACCCTAGTGGGAACCCTAGATGCTAGGAGAACACTAGAAACCCTAATTCTTAGAAAAACACCCGGTAAACCTTGATTTCTCAGGTTTCTTGAAGCTCCCGGAAATATGACTGAAATCCTTAGGAACTGATGATGGTTACTAACCCTAGGAGGTGTGTTTGAGACTTTTGATGATGTTTAGAAGTGAAAGGCAAATAAATACTTCCTTATACAATGTAGGACAATATAGTTACATTTTCAATATTTAGTGATTTCGGGTAAACTGAGCTCAAAGAAAGCTTCAAGAGAGGCATTAGAAAATTTCCTTTACATGATTACTCATACTAGCATTAATCTACATACATAACTAGCCTTGATAGCCATGAAAAGCTAAAGCCAAATAAGGCATTAGGGGTGGCCGAAAATATCACCCATTCCACCTCCTTACTATTCATCACTATTCACATATTTGTGTTCTTCCTAATTTGAAGCCACTTGTCCCCTTCATTAAATGAAGTCAGTTCTATGTGTATGGTTAGGATTAGAGCTGATCCAAGTGTCTTAAATCCAAGGGATTATAAGGGATAACTTTTATCTAGTAATGATTACACTTAATTAATGAAAAAAAACAAATTTAAGCCAATTAAGCATTCATTCACGCCTATTATAAGAGAGGGTAGAGCCTGGCATCCTTGCCATTCTTTAGCCACACTCACGCCATTAGAAGCTCGGGAAAGTTGGTAGAAACAACAAAAGCTACTAGGTTAAGGGAAATTCAAGCCAAAATTCAAGGTAAAGCAAGGTTCAAGGGAGGGAAAATTAGCAAGGGTGTTGGAAGAATTTATTGGTGGATAATTAGGCTTAAAACATTAGAGAATCAATTAGAAAAGTGGTCAAAATGGAAAGAATAACTGAAATACCCCAAACCTAGATATGGTCATTAAATGTTAAACTATGATATAATAAGGCTAAAAATTTCCTTAGAAACATTAATAAACAATGTAAACCATGGAAAACACCATAAGGACAATTTAAGCAAATACTTGCTCTAGACTTGGTGGAACCTTGATTAGGATCCAAAGAGCATTCCAAGACCTTATTAACATTCTAATGAACATTTTAAATCAATTACCAAAGAAAACCAAGCTCAAAAACTAGTTAAAACAAATTATGCTTTAAGGAGTCTTAAAGCACATTTTTGAGAAATTGTCTTAGAAATGGGTTTTGAGTGGCTAAATGAACAATATTATACCTTAATCAACATGTGTACTATTTAGTATCACATTAGGAAGCCTGAATAAATGAGAAACCAAAAATTGCACAAATTTGTGCACTAATTATGAATAGTGATCAAATAGTGGCCAATTAAGCCTTAAGTCAACTTCAATTAGTCAATGGTCAAATTAAGTCCATAAATATCCAAGGAAGGGAGGGGGCCAATTTTAGTATGGATGAGTCACCATCTTATGCCAGCACTTTTACAAGAGAGGGAAGGAAAGTAAAGAACTATTTATCTTTTAACAAAATATCTTACATAAACTTACATCTCTCCTCTCTTCTCTTCATTTCCCTCCTCCTCCACCGTCTTTATTCTTCATCCTCCCAAGGAGAAAATGTTCATACTACAGCACATTATACTTCTCCATCTTCATTTGCTTGCTGAATCCAACTCCAAGCTCCAAATCCAAAACTAAGCATATATTTGTGCTAGTTAAACCAAGGCCTACAATCCTCTCTTTTCAAATCTCAAAACCAGAAGTTGGAATCCATTGAAGGAGCTCCATTTGAAGAGGGAAGTTCATGTTCTAAGGCTAGTTTAAGCTCTCTTTGATTCAAGGTAATAAAAGCTTGAAAAATTCAAGGTTTCCTTCATTTTTGTTCATGTCCGAAATTGACTTCTCATGGGGCCTTGTTTTACTCCTTGAATTAGCTTTGTTTCAATCTTCAAGAGACTATTGGAGGTCTTCCTTTGATTCCTTACCAAAGTCCATCTTAAGACTCCAAAGGTAATCATTCATTTTAGTGCATTAACACTCATTTGTACTCTAGAGTAAATTCCATGAGTCTAGGTATATTGCTTAGCACTCATTACCTTATTTGAATTTTGATTAGAAGATTAACAAGTGAACAAAAGTCCTTGGCGATTTTCAATCAAATGAATCAAGAGGAAGGGAAAGAAAAAGGCTTGAAAAACACAAGGTAAATGACTTACCTTGGGGTAGTTTAATGTCTTAAGGAATGGTGTTTAGATAGGTACCTAATGTAGCCTAGAGTTTACATTATATTATGGATTATATAACCTAGGAAATAACATGATCATACTTGTGAACTTGTGACTAAAGAGCCAATGGTAAATGAGTTAGGAAAATAAGCATAAGGTGGATTACAAGAGCATTTGTATTTTCCATGGGATTGTTGTTGTGTAATTGCAGGTTAAAATCTCAATGTTGGAAATTCAGTGTTTAGTTCATGTCATTTAAGGGCCTAAGAGCCATGTCATATAAGGGCCTAAGTGCCAATCAAATTAAGTTTATGCACTATGTTGTGAATTGGTGTACTTTGAGTGTAATTTGTGTGTAGAGAACATCCATTGAGGATTTGATTGTCTTGGGGGGTTTAAGGATGGAAAACTATGCTTTGGGTATAAGAATATACTAGGGAAGCTATGTCAAAATTTGGTTGAGAAAATAAGTGTTTTAATGAGATATCATGACATAGGTTGTACTAGGAATCATTAAGAGTTAAGTTGGTGGAAATAAATAAATTAAGATGTTCTTGAGTATTAGAATGACCTAGGATTGTCTTGGAGGAGTTAGAGAGTAAATGGGTGACTTAAGATCACCCAAATCATGGTATGAGAAATGGTAAGACTAGTGTAAAAATCTATAGGAAATGGGGTATTATGTCTTGTGATCACTTAGGTATGAACTAGAGGATATAACCTTGAGAAGTTTGAGTAAAGGAGATGAACATGATTAATAATGCTTTAGGTGTGGTTTAAGTGGTTGTGTGAAAACAATTGAGTTAGCTAAGGTTGTAAGCAAATTTTACATCTTGGAAGTGTAAGAAACTAAGTTGCAAGTGTTAGTAATTTAGTAGGAATTTGAGTACAATAATCAAGGAATTTAGTATGAGATGGTGGATGAATTATGAGGATTTTAAAGTGCCAAAATGATGTTAAAACATGCTAGAATACTTGTGGAAAGGATTTGAGTAAATTAAACACTTTGGAAAATGGGTCTTACTTCGACCGACCCAAGGGACCGACCTTGGTTGGGTTGGTCGAGTTGAAATTTCCAAACCCGGATGTCTTCTGACTTCGACCGACCCAAGAGACCAACCTTGGTTGGGTCGGTCGAGTTGAAATTTCCAAACCCGGATGTCTTCTGACTTCGACCGACTCAAGGGACCGACCTTGGTTGGGTCGGTCGGGTCAAATAATAAAAAAATGTGGCATTAGTAGTAAACCATTGGGAGAGTAATGATGGTGAGAAAAAAATAAGCGCATAAGAACCTAGAAATAATTAGAAGTAAAATGACTTATGTGATTAAGATTAAACTATGATGACTTAGTGATTATTAATCGAAAATCATTAGTGATTAGATAAGTTAGGTTAATTAAACTTAATTAACCACCCGATTGGATGAATCTTATAGGATTTGAGAATTTGGATTCCGAAGGAGAATAAACAACGACGACCGAGAGTGAACGGTATGGTTTTCTTGTAGCTTGCTTGCTAACGAGGTGTCCCTCCCTCAGCTTGTGTGCTGTTTGTTTAATTGATTCGATTAAAACAAGATAAGGCATGCAACTGATTTACCGTATTTCCTTGTGTTTTTATGTTATACTAACACACTTGTCTTTGGAGGAATTACTAACTATGTTTAGTGAACATTTGTATGAGAACATAACACACCCCCCGTTATTAGTTGGCTAATACCCGAAAAAGGTTTAACTAACAAACATGTCTTCAAGACTTTTACTAACTAAACTTGTGGGGGGGGGGGTGAGGAATCGGGGACGGTCCGGTCACATGTGTTTGAAGGAGGAGGTCGGTATCTGTATCAGATCCAGTTTCCATTAAGATTTGTCTTCGGATTTGTCACCTAGAGTCGACATATAGACTCGGCCACCTCGAATTTCTGTTCGTGGTGGAAGGCATATTAAGAGGGTGCAGTGGGATCACCTAAATCCCAATTTAAGAAATATTGTTTATTTAAACCAATGGAGTTAATAGCTCATTGGCTAGGGTGTTTTTGACCCGACAAAAATAAATAATGGATTAAGTATAATCAATTCTAATTAAAGAACGGTTGACTTGTTTGAGATAAAGTTTGAGATAGGAACTGAATGTTTCTTGATTTAAAAGAGTTAAAAGAGCTAACTCACTTACTTAATGAATGTCCATTACGATGTTCGAATTGTTTGAGCTATGAGCACTTTTTGTGATTATGTTGTGTTTATGATACTTCTTATATTGTTGTATTAATAATCAATTGCATGTTTACGACAAAGTAGTCGTGCGTAGCCCCGTTAGCTTGGGGATACAAGTTAATCGTACCAACGAAGGTGCTGAGCCCCTCGAGGCATCCATATTAATTTTGCAGGTAAGCGCCCGCAGAAGACCCACCTTGGGAGTAGAAGCGGGTAGACTTAGTTTGGGTTTTACTTTTGTCTACGAGTTGTGCATGTACACCCGCTGTTGATATTAGAGGTTGTTGTAACTATGTTAGAGTTTGAGATACTTGATACTCAGTTGTGTTTGGTAAGGTATTGTAATTACTTATGTTCGGCATATTCTGGTTGACAGACCGTAGCAAGGTACTAGGTAATGTAGTTTAATTCTAATGTGATGTGATATATATATATATATATATATATATATATATTAGACGGTTTATGCGATAATCACGGTTAAATGAGTTGGGGTGTTACAATAACTCAGGTAACATCTATGCACACTCAAACTTTCTTTAAAGCATGTTTTTGACCTTAAGCTTTTGAGGTTGGTTACTTACGAACCCTAGCTTGTTCTGAAACAACCAAGTCAATAGGAGCCTACATTGAAGAAAAACTAAGAAAGTTATGGACACATAGTGCTGCACAGTCGGAGCTTAGAGTTTGCATCGACCGGCCCTATCGAATAGATTGAGTATTTAGATGCAAGATTTAAGGGTCGGTATCATTAGAATGTTTTCCCTGGGTCGTAAAACTCAGATTAACAACCCAATCAAGTCAGCAACATGTTAGATCCATAAATATAGCAATGTGGACGTTAAGGTCCTAAATTTTTAGAACTAGATTAATCGGCTGCAACAGACGAGAAAATCATGGTCAAACGATGCCAAGTCATCCAATGGCTTGATAGTTATCCAAAAATTAAGGGCTCAGACTTAGCAACACTCACAAAGAATTTGGGTCCGAGTTTTGAGTAACTACAACGTTCATAAGCGGAAATTTCAGAAATAGACTCTATCTATAACCATAAGGGGTTGCTATAAAAGGAGAATTATTACATCATTTCAAATCCCGCCTTATTACATACCTACGAGTTATTAGAGAGAATTTTATGTTGTAATCAGAGAGAAGAGTTTTCTATCATTTTCAGTTAAGGTAGTTTGACGCTTCATAGTTAGATTTAATCTAGGATGTTCATAATACTATATACTTATCATAGTGCTGATCAGAAGCTTGAAGGATTAGTGAGTGAGATTTCTCTAAGTATAACTCTTCTACTTAATGGGCATTGTAGTTCTTTATTTATGATCAATAATAAATAGTTCACATTGTGTAAGATTCCATATTGATTAATTGCTTCCACTACCTAGAGTTCGATAGAGTCAAAGTATTTCATAGACTAACTCTTAGAACACTTTGAGTCAGCCCACGATCCTATGTTTTCCTTTCGACGGAGTGTTGTGCCTTCTTATTTCCACCGTCTATCCATTCTTCTTCGCTTCCATTTTCTCTGTTTTCAATATGTTTCTATGTGTTTTTAATTCGTATGTCACTAACAGTTTGTGAATCCTGTGGGAATCATGTGTCCAGTTTTTGATGGTTTGTTTTTCTTCCCATTTCCTTTAATTTCTCTTTGCTCCATGTTTCTTTTTTCATTTCGTTATTTTGTCAGCTCAACACCTTTTGCATGTCCAAAATTTCCAGATTCCCGAATACGAAGGACATGCTCTTATCTATATATCTTTAGTATTATGGCACAAAAGATTCATGTTTTGTTTTCTTTCTTTTGGCTATTTTAGGACTATTGGGGTGCAACTGTTGCTTTCGATTCAGGTATCCCACAAATAAATTTATGGTTTCACTTGATCTTCGCCAAGTGTGGTCGAAATTCCCTCTTATTTATGCTCATCTCCAACACTCTTTCTGGCCTCGTCGTAAATCCAATCTACTTCGGCATCCGTTTAATCAACAACAAGAGTTATGTTGGTGGATAAGCTACATATGCATGCAAAAAATTATCAAATGAAAAGGAGTACGATTACCTATGCTCTAAGTGATTGTACAGTTACAGCCAGAGGAAGACGCAAAGAAGGAGTGAAGCTGGAAGTCATCAGCAGTAATGCGACTGAGCAAGCAAACATCCACTCTTACATGCAAAACGGTGATAGTTGACCATGGCTGAATGCAATTATAGTCTTCAGTACAAAGTATTTATGCGCATTGCTGAGAGATGTGATGCCCCATGGAGGAGGTGGATATCAATGTTACGTATTGTTCTTGGAAAAGAGAATTTTGTTATGATGAGAGAAGACGGAGGGGTGACTTGGTTTTGGTTGATGGTTTGTAGATATTTATCTATGTTGTTATGCATAATTAGCTGGACAGTACGTAATCTTAAGATTTATAATGCATAAAAGGACAAAGAAGTAGCTAGCAATAGTATTTCAGTGGACAAGCTCTATCGTATTCTCACAAGAATCCATTCCACTTCCGGACACCCCAGATTTTGCACAAATGCTCTATCTGATCACCACCTAGATGGAAATTATGAACGTAAACAAATTTTTTGTATTGGCTACAAATCTGTAGTTCTTCATAGCTTGAGAGTCTTTGTTTTGGGCAGGTTCACTTATAGTTTAACAGATTAGTTTAATATAGTTTGTTGCTACTATCTAGGTCCTATAATCTTTTGCTTGTTTGTGGGTTTTGTGGTTAGTGAAGTATGTAGAGCATTTTAAGCTTCTTCAGTTCTTGGTCAGTGAGAAAAGCACCCTTAGTTTGTGTTTTTCAGGCAATGATAGGTGCTTCAATTCATCGGCCTGTCTTTGCCTTGGCTAAGGTTTCGGTGGTTAAGTTTGGGTTTGGTTCGAGGAATGTAATTGAATATGTTTATCTTTGGTAATAGTGAATGAAGTGGTAGTGTTTAAAAAAAAAGGTTTAATATCTCTTCTTGCGTCTCTGTTTTGAGTGTCCTTCCTTCATCTCATCCTGCATGTCGGTCGTTTGTCGCTGGTATGGCTAACTCTTCATGCAACCTTTTATTTCTCTCTTATATTTTGCCCATAACCTTCTTCCTTTCTCCTCCTTTTGTGATTTATTGTTTTCCTATCAGAGCATCGCGTTCATCAATTGTTGGGGGCTTGGGGACCTTCTATGCTATTCGATGGGTCTTCAATGTTGTTCAAGAAAAATCTTCACATTTTATCTTCCTTTCTGAAACAAGCTTTTAGTGTAAAGAAGGGTCAATTTGGAAGACGACTGTGAGATTTTAATGGTCTTGTAGTTGACAGTATATGTCACAATGTAGCTTTATATTGGTGGCGAACTATGTCGGTTCGAATCCAAACTTTTTTCCGCTCATCACATATATTGTTGGGTGAAGAAGGGATTAGGGCCTACAAGGCGCTGTACGGGGATATCCGGATGGTCAAATGTTAATGATCGATGGCCCACCTGACGCTTGCTAGAGGATATCAAAGAGCCTCCCTCTATTCCCTCATTGTGTTTGAGATTTTAACAAAATTTTGTTTAGTTACAAATAGAGTTGTAGAGGTGGCATCACAGGGGACGTATGACTGCTTTTCAAAGCTGCTTAAGTACATGTGGGCTCGAAGATTTAGGCTTTGTTGGTGACTTTGTACATTTACTAACAAGTGCTGATGTTATGTCAAGTTCCTTATAGTTTAATGATAGCAAACTATACTATCATTGTGATGTAATATGTTTGTTAAGTGTTTTCAACATATAAGAATTATCAGATTCACTTGTATGCAAGGTTACAAGCAAATTCTAGCATTACGACCAGTGCCCAATTGTCGGGCACCTGTCTACGATCGCTTAGAGTGAGGCTCGAAGACAACTAGCATACATACTCACTTTGTCACCTCGTGAATAAAGGCTAATCATGGAGTTGAAACATTAATGAGGAAGCTTCCAAGAAGTCAAATATGAGATCCCATCCTAAAGAGCATGCAGACGGACAAGCCTAGTACAAGAGAACCATCCATGGTTGCTTTTTGTACTCGCGGAAGGACAACTATTGCTTTTTGGTCTGCCAGAAGCATGTTGATGGGATAGAAGACTGCTTAGCATAACCAATAGAAAGAGTGGACTTCAGAGATATTACTAAAGATGTCTTTTTAAGTCCACAAAGTGTAGAAGAGCAAGTCTTCTATAAAACCCAAGGAAGACTCACTGTAAAAGGAAGATGACAATCGAGTGAAATATTCTAGAGATTTTAGGTTTGTATAAGTTCCTATTATGAGTTTTCAGTTTCAATAAGGAATTAGTCTAAGTCTTGTAAACGAACGATAGTGTGGTGAGTGGAGAAGTATTAAACTCTTCGTGTTGAGTTAGCAAGATTTGCTAGGACAGTCAAGGAGCAGTCGGTGGACTAATAGGAGACTGTAGACTGAAGGTGTTCGGTATAGGTAGAAGGGCTTGGTGAAATTCTAAATTAAAAAAAAAGTTATTTTCTTGAGATTGATAAGGTTAGCGTGTAAATCAAATAAGTATAGTGATAATAAGCAGAATTCTCAGGATTATTTCAAAATTGTATTGAATTTCGAGTAAATATGTAACTTATGTAAAGTCATTATCTTGTTCTTTTACTAAAATAAAGAAAAACTAAGAGCCAATAATAAGAATGAAATAACAAGGATCAATTTTTTTCAATTTTTATTTATTTTCTTTCAGATTTCTCATACAGTCCAATTTATTACTTTTAAATTAATAGATCTTCATTTACTTAATAGTTTCTACGATTTTAATTATTATTTTGATTTTCACTGTGTGAGTCACAGTTTTTCAAGCGAAATGTGAATTTTCCTTCTTTTAGAGAGAAAAACGGGTCAACACATACAAATTATTTGATGAAATAAATTTAATGTTCTAGGAGATATAAAATAAATTTGGTAATATTGATGTGGAATTATCATTAACATTTGGCCAAAACATTATAGCATTAAGAGCAAACGAGGTAGAGTATCATTAGTAACAATGTAACAAAGATCATAATAGACGTGTACTTAAAGTACACATTATTATTAAGTTTAAGTACAAAACTTAGGTAAAGTTGTGGAGAAAAGAAAATAGCATAAAGTATATCTATACTAAGTGGAAAACTATACTCATGGGGGGGGGGGGGGGATGGAATCCAAGTTGTGACTCGTGAGTGATAACCATGTCATACCAGAGCTCGGTTATAGTTCTTCATCCGTGTCTTTGCCCGGTGGCCAATATCGTACCATTAGATGACAACCAAAAGGCGTTGTTTGCCATGCTATAAGTGTGTAATAACAAACTGGTGCACGATCGATCTCGATCATGTGTTGGTTATTTGTGTTATCTGTACTTGCTACGACCTAATGAGGTATGACACACTTCTCAAGCCAATGAACTACTGTCATGCCAAGTCCTCGACCTACACATTTATCTATGTCTAATCTTGACTTAGTAAAGAGCTCATACTATTTTTGTAAACAATCCAAGTTTGAAAAATCATCAATAAATTAAAAATTATTAACAAATTTGTCAATGAACACAAAATATAACACAAATTTTAAACACTTGCAAATCAATGCCTAGACCGGATCACACTGGACTGTCCTTGTGATTTTTTGTTATACGTATATGTAGGATCTAAATAGATTGATTCAAGGTATTCAAAGTGCCCCCGACTAAAGGTTTGAAGTTCCCTCTCAGGTGAGGGTCTCTCTTCACCCTCCCCCTTTTGTCTTGTTGCTGCTCCATCTTCCGTTCCTTGCATGTGTGGGGTTTCCTTCACCGATTCACACCAAAATTGAGAATCAAGTCCAACTCTTTCTTCTACTTCCCTGGTGTAAGTTTTTTCTAAGATTTGGGATTCCCACTTCCTTCCCTCCCCCATCTGAATGGCTTAGGCACTAAGGCTTGCCTTGAAAATGGAGATGGTGACTTTTAGACCTTGCATGTGGCTTATCTCTCATCCATTTACACCTGATTCTCTTTCATCTCTACTCATCTCCCATCATTTCTTCTTCCTTTCTTCCTCCTGATTGAAGCACCTCTCCAGCCATCTAAAAAATGGAGTTCTTGATGATCAAGGCTAAAGACGCTGCTGATATGGTTAATCGATCTAGGGACATTGCCGCGGTCTCTTAGTCGGGTTTGTTGTGCAACAACCACCTGTTGCAGATGGGTCACAGGTGGTGAAGGCAACCCCTGGTTTGTCCCGAGGTTGCCCAGAATAATGAGCTCATAACTGACTGGTGGCTAGGATGAACAGAGGTCCTCTGCAAACAGTATCTTATTTTGGATCTCTGTTGTCTAATCTAGTATTAGTATTAATCTTGATATTAGTCGATGTTTTCTTTCAATAAGAGCAAAGTCTTTCGAAGAAACTGAGAAGAAAACGTATTCATTGTATTCAAACTGTGGTTCTAGGAGAGAGAGAAACATGTTACAGACTATTACTGAGATGTATGTATGTCGATTATGTAGAGACCAAATTCTATTTATATGTAACTGCTATTATCTACTACTGGACTCACATATGACATTATACTCATGTGTATACAGAGAATATACACTTGTAACATACGTTTCGCTATAATGTTATCTAACTCCAATACTCCCCCTAAAGATGAAGGGTAGTTCTTGAAATTATTCAAATCTTGGAGATAAATCTTCTAGAAATACTTTAGTCTTCTCTCCCCCTGGTTGATGTGCTCTGCTATAGACCCATTTTATTGAGGAATTCTTGGTAGTATCTAGCTGTCACTGGTTTGGTTAAAACATTGGCCAGTTGTTGATCTCCCGGAGTGTGCTGTAGTGTGATCAAACCGTCTTGGACTTTCTTGCGAACTAGATGACAGTCAAGTTCAATGTGTTTCATCCATTCGTGAAACTATGGGTTTCTGGCTATGTATATGGCGGCTTTATTGTCATAGTTTACTCTGATTGGGTTTATTTCTTCAACTCCTATTTCGTGCAGAAGTCGTGTGAGCCAAGTTCATTCGGTGGTAACCCTCCGAATGGACCGATACTCCAATTCTGCAGTGGACAGCGCAACTGTTTGTTGTTTCTTTGACTTCCAACTGATGGCAGTCTCTCCAAGCAAGATAATATATTCACTAACCGAGCGTCTAGTGAGAGGGGAGCTTGCCCAATCTACATCACAAAATGCAGTTAGTTCTAGATTTGGCTTATTGTTAAAAAATATACCTTGATGTATGGTTCCCTTTATGTAGCAGAGAAGGTGTTGAGTAGCTTGTAGATGTTCTGTTGTCGGCTTCTTTAGAAATTGACTGAGGTAGTGGACGGGGTAGGTGATGTCTGGCCTTGTGTTGGTTAGGAAATTTAATCTCCCAATCAGGCGTCTGTAGTACGTGCTGTCATCTAGATAATCTTTTGCACTGTTTATGACTTTTGTACCTATGGGCAAAGGGACTACTGCTGTTCTTGAGTTAGTAGGCGAATAATCATCAATAAATTCTTGAGCATATTTAGATTGGTTCAGTATAACTCCCTGTTTGACATAGATGAATTCCATGCCTAGGAAATTGCTTAATCTACCCAAATCCTTGATGCAAAACTGGTTGTGAAGAACTGTTTTTATGTTTCTGATTTCTGCAACATCATTGCTCGTTGCAATGATGTTATCAACATAAACTCCCAAGAAGGTTCTAGAGTTCCCATTATATTTTATAAACAGAGAATAATCGTTTTTAGATTGAACATAACCTTAAAATTGAAGAAGAGTGGACCAATTGTCGTACCATTGCCGTGAAGATTGTTTCAGCCTAAGCCTATAGATGGATTTTTTAATTTACACACCTTTTCTCGTGTATTTCCTTAAGACCATCAGGAACTTCCATGTAGACTTCCTCTTGGAGGTCTCCATGTAAAAAGATGTTATTTATGTCAAGTTGGTTGACCTCCCATCCTTTCTTGACTGCAATGACAATGAGAGAACGAATGGTAGTGATTTTGACTACAGGAGAAAATGTTTCCCAGTAGTCTTCCTCATACCTTTGAGTATATCCCTTCACCACAAGTCTCGCCTTGTACCTTTCTAGGCTCCCATCAGATTTAAGCTTAAGTTTGTAGACCCATTTACTCCCCACTACATGTTTTCTTTGTGCTAG